>CAUYMX010027056.1:0-13949 GCA_963573855.1 Lepilemur septentrionalis | reverse complement strand
AACTCCTGGGCTCAAGCAATCCTTCTGCCTCAGCCTCCCAAGTAGCTGGGACTACAGGCATGTGCCACCATGCCCGGCTAATTTTTTCTATATATTTTAGTTGGCCAATTAATTTCTTTCTATAAGTAGAGACAAGGTCTCGCTCTTGCTCAGGCTGGTTTCAAACCCCTGACCTTGAGCGATCCTCCTGCTTCAGCCTCCCAGAGTTCTAGGATTACAGGCGTGAGCCACCGTGCCTGGCCTATAATCCTAGTACTTTGAGAAGCTGAGACAGGGAGGATTGCTTGAGGCCAAGAGTTCAAGACTAGCCTGAGCAAGAGTGAGATTCCCATCTCTACAAAAAGAAAAAGAAAAATTAGCTGGGCATTGTGGTATATGTCTGTAATCCCAGCTACTTGGGAGGTCCTCCAATATGAACTTGTTTAACTTCACTACTATCCATGGTAAGATTTCTCTGAATCCACACTCCCATATCTCCCCTTCTAAAGTTAGCTTCGGCTCATGTGTTGTTCAGTCTTGGTGCCTATATGAGCATACGTTCTATAATTTCCTTCTGTAAATGGTTCATTGACACATTTGCAAAAAGGCACAAAATCCTGCTTGTAATTTAAAATTAGCTGAAGTACCTGCAGCCACACATAGAATCAGAATGACACAAGTCTGAAATACGTGAGCTGGAAGAGGCCTTCTTAGAAGTCCCTGAATTTTATACTCTCCTTTCAGTGATAAAGAATCTATGACACAAGGGGTGTAAGTGACTAAGTTAAAGCCACAGTCCATTAGTAGCAAAGCTGAGATCATATCTTATAATGACTACCTATCATTCTATGACCTCTTTTTTTACTACTTTATATTGCTTTTATAAATGACTAGAACAAGAGAAAGCATGCAGATAACCACTGAAATAACATACTTGCTTTGAGTCTAAATGTTGATGATGACAAAAATCACCAAACACTGGAATTTGTTATTTTTGCTGTTTTTCCCCAAAATATGTGTGTGTTTGACAGAAAGGGTCTCGCTCTGTCGCCCAGTCTGGAGTGCAGTGGCATGATCTTAGCTCACTGTCACCTAGAACTCCTAGACTCAAGTGATCCTCCTGCCTCAGCCTCCCCCAAAATACATGTTTACAGAAAACATTGGCAGATAGATAATCACAATTTTCTCTGCTCCAGTGTCTGGTGAAAGAGCGACCCCAAGTGTAAGTGGATTCTATTAATAATATTCTCAAAGGGAATTTTGAATGTGACACTTAAGAACATTAGATACACATGGTATGTTAATCAGAAAGTACATACTTTTTTCAACAATAAAAGTGACCGTCTGGGGGGATTCAGGCAAGATAGCCAACTCGAGACATTGTTTGTTGGACTATCCTGACAGGAAGGCAGGATATCGGACAGAGGAGAGGGGAGAACAGTTGCAGCTCAGGTGTGGACCACAGAGAGAGAAGTCAGAGACAGCTGGGGACCCCATGGAGAAAATTGCGAAGCCGAGAAATAAGAAGATAAAGAGGAGAAGATATCAGCAGGGATCAAACCCAGAGAGGCATGGAGCCCGGCAAAAGGGTAAGGGGGGATTCCCCTCTCCCTCATAAGTACCTTTGATGAACAGCAGGACAGTAAGCATACTGAATACTTTTCCACCCTCAAATACAGAATAATGGGGTGAACTAGCAAGTCCCGGGAGTTTGGGCATCCCAAGTGGAACACCCCCGGGAGAGTGCCAAGAGAGGCTATAGTGCCGGGTTTCTCCCATCCAGACACTCCCCCCACGCCCACCATCCACTGCAACTGAGAAAGCAGTGTGAGCTCGGGCTGTCTAGGAGCTGCAGCCCCTTCCCCACCCAGCACACCCACAAGTGTAGTTAGAGCTGAGAAGTTCATGAACAACTGCTTCTCGCTTCTCTCCGGCAGACACACATCCTAGGATGAGGTCTTTTCAGAAAGTGGGCCCCACACCTCTTCCCCTTGAGGTCTTGTGGTAGAACAGGGATGAACAATTTGGGAACTTGCCACCCACAGGCATTTCACGGGGTCACACACTAGTGGGTGAGAGAAGCAAGCCACCCTTGGTGCACTCCAGACACGAGGGGTGCAGGGGGACTCAGAGGAGAAGACTGGGAGCTGGACTCAGGTAACAAGGAAGGCCATGCAGACATACCGATAGGAGAGTGTAGAGGGGTGCTGAGGTGGGGATCTGGGAATGTGCTCATCCCTCCCATTAGAGAACTGCCGTATTGGATAAGAGTGTGGCTTTCAGTGAGGAATAGCCTTGCCCCCAGTTCTGCGGCAAGCTAACGCCTCACACTGAGGCATGTCAGCTGACCAGGTGCTGCGGCCCCTCCCCTACTCATTACAACAGGGGGAGCAGTTTATGCAGAGAAATTCTTAAGCGGCTGTTTCTCTCCTGAAGGTGTGTGGGACAGGCAGAGATCCCCATAGATAGAGAGGTCCACACTTCTTCCTCTGAGAACTGGTTGTGGGAACAGGGGTGCACAATTTTGGAACTCCCTGCCTGCCAGTGTTTCATGGAGATGCATGCTATTGAGTCAGACATACAGCCCTGGGGGAGGTTTGAGAGCTGGACTCAGGCGGTGAGGGAGCACACATTGAAATGACAGGAGTGTGCTGCGGGGGTCCAAGGAGAGGCTATTTGGGGGAGCACCCACCCCTCCTCACAGAAAAACTGCGCTACTAGATAAAGGCAGAAAGATCTCAGCGTGGTCTGGTGAGCCCATCCAGACCCTCATACCAGCACATCATCCTAGTGACTGGAGAAGCATTTTCTGAGCCCTGCCAAGGCTTTGAAAAGCCTTTCTGGCTCCCACATCCTAGCCAGGAACTGCCTTGCTCCTCCCTCCACCTCGGTGGTGGTAGAGATCAAGCAACCCCTAGGAGCTTCAGGGTCTCTCCTGAAGCTTGGGGCACTCAAGTACTCCACCTGGGGGACCACAGTCTGCCATGGGCACAAAATAACATCTTGGCAGTGGCTCTTTCATACAAACATCAACCAATGACAGGGAGAACAACTGTAAAATGCATCCTAGCATCACCCAACTCAAGCAAACAGGGCGTGACTGATTTGTACTCAATAGTACCACCCTGCACAATTGGAGATTAAGCTGGGGGACCTAACACAATTCACACTGCTGGGAAGAGATGAAGACAGCAGGACAAAGGCAACTCGAGAGGATCATCAAACCTGCTTGAACACCCCACAGATGAGTGCTGGTCCCAAGTTCTCCCTGGCATGGTCAGGGACTGATCTTTGGGGAACCAAGGACAGACCCACAAGCCAGGCCCAGTACCTCCAGGACTGGATTGAGAGGCCAGGTGAGAAGGAATCAGTAAAAGAACTCCGGAAGTATGAAAAATCAGACCAAAAGGTCACCCCCAAAAGGAAACAAAAACTCTTTACCAATGGATGCCAACCAAAATGAAAATATCGAAATGACAGATAAAGAATTCTAAATTTGGATTATAAGGAAGCTCAACAAATTAGAAAATGGAAAACCAACACAAAGAATCCACAAGAACAATACAGAAAATGGAATGAAAAATTCATTCAAGGAAAAATGAATAGAACTTCTGGAAATGAAAAAATCATTCAAGGAAATAGAAAACACAGTGGAAAATTTTAAGAATAAACTAGAACAGGCAGAAGAAAGAATTTCAGAGTTTGAAGACAACTCCTTCAAATTAAATCAGTCAATCAGAGATAAAGAACAGAGAAATAAGAGGGATGAACAAAGTCTACAGGTAAAAAGGTCAAACATAAAAATCATAGGCATCCTTGAGTCAGAAGAGAACACACAAGAGTTGGAAAACCTATGTGAGGGAATAATTGAGGAAAACTTCCCTGGTCTTGCTAGAAACTTAGATATCCAGGTACAGCAAGCTCAATGAACTCCTGGGAGATTCATCACAAAGAGGCAATCACCATGACACATAGTCATCAGACTGGCCAAAGTTAATATGAAGGAGGAATTCCTGCAAGCTGTAAGATGAAAACATAAGATAACTTATAAAGGAATACCCATCAGATTAACTGCAGACTTATCAACTGAGACCTTACAAGCCAGAAGGGATTGGGGCCCCGTGGTCAGTCTTCTTAAACCGAATAATGGCCAGCCTAGAATTTTGCATCCTGCAAAATTAAGTTTCTTATGTGAGGGAGAAATAAAGGCTTTTTCAGACAAGCAAACTCTGAGGGAATTTGTCAAGATCAGGCCAGCCTTGAAGGAAATACTCAGATCTGCATCATACATCAATCAGCACAATAGACACCCACCAATGTAAAATCACCCAAAAGCTAAAGCTCAGAACCCAGACATAATAATCGCTCAAGAAGTCAAACAAATCAATAAAGTTCTACCAAACGGGATGAACAGAAATGCATCCCACTTATTAATTCTTTCAATAAATGTGAATGGCTTAAATTCCCCACTCAAGAGGCATAGGCTGGCTAATGGATAAAAAAAAATAGAAGCCAAGTATCTTCTGTCTCCAGGAAACACATCTAACCCAGAAGGACTCATACAGATTCAAGTTAAAGGAACACAGAAAAATATTCCACACAAATGGAACTCAAAAGAAAGCACGTGTAGCTATTCTCATATCAGACAACATAGACTTCAACAATAGTAAAGAAAGACAAAGATAATCTTTATATAATGGTAATGGGACCAATTCAACAAGAAGACCTAATCTAAATACTTATACACCTAACACAGGTATGCCCAGATTCATAAAGCAAACCCTACGAGATTTAAACAAAGTGATAAACAACAGCACAGTAATAACCAGGGACTTCAAGACCCCATTGATAGAACTGGACATCCTCCATGCAGAAAATAAACAAAGAAACACTGGACTTAAACAGGACTCTTACAGAACATTCTACCCCAAAACTATTTAATATACATTCTTCTCATCAGCACATAAAACATTCTCTAAGATTGATCACATCTTAGGCCACAAAACATGCCTCAGCAAATTTTAAAAAATAGAAAATTATACCATGTATCTTCTCATACCATAGTGGAATAAAATTAGAAACCAGTTCCAACAGAAACAATCCTACACAACATTATGAAAATTAGGCAACCTACTGTTCATCAATTATTGGGTCAAGGACGAAACAGAACAGAAAAGAGAACCTGGATATAAAACCATTCACATACAGCCAACTGATCTTTGACAAAGCAGACAACAATATAAATTGGAGGAAAGCATCTCCCTATTCAGTAAATTATGCTGGGAAAACTGGATAGCCACAATGCAGAAGATTGAAACAGGATCTGCAGCTCTCGCCACTCACTAAAATTAATTCATGATGGATAACAGACAAACTTAAGACATGAAGAAAATGTTGGAAAAACTCTTCTAGATATAGGTCTAGGCAAAGAATTCATGAAGAAGATCCCCATGGCAATCACAGCAATAACAAAAATAAATAAATAGGACTTGATTAAATCAAAAAGCTTTTGCACAGCCAGGGAAACAATTAACAGAGCAAATAGACAACCCACAGAATGAGAGAAAATATTTGCATGCCATACATCCAATAAAGGGCTAATAACCAGAATCTACAAAGAACTCAAGTGAATCAGCAAGGAAAATCAAACAACCCAATTGAAATGTGGGCAAAAGACATGAATATAAACTTTTCGAATGTAGACTAATGGCCAACAAACACGAAAAAATGTTCAACATCTCTAATCATCTAGAAAATGCAAATCAAAACCACAAATGAGATATCACCTAACTCCAGTGAGAATGGTTCTTATCAAAAAGTCCCCAAACGACAGATGCTGGTGTGTATGTGGGGAGAAAGGAACACTCATACACTGTTGGTGGGACTGCAAACTAGTGCAACTTCTATGGAAAATAATATGGAGATAATTCAAAGAACTAAAAGTAGACCTACCATTTGATCCAGCAATCCCACTACTGGGTATTTACCAAAAGGAAAAAAAGACATTTTATAAAAAGGACACTTGCACTTGACTGTTTAAAGCAGCACAATTTACAATCTCAAAGATGTGGAAACAACCCAAGTGCCCATCGATACATGAGTGGATTAATAAAATGTGGTATGTGTATCCCATGGAGTTCTACTCAGCCATAAAAAAACAATGGTGAACTAATACCTCTTGTATTAACCTGGATGGAACTGGAGAAGTGAAGTGAAGAATCACAAGAATGGAAAAGCAAACACCACATGTACTCACCACTAAATGGTAACTGATTGACCACCAATTACGTACACATATGGAAAGTACATTCATCGGAAATCAAGTGGGGGAAGGGGGATGTGTATATTCACACCACCTAAGGGGTACAGTGCACACTGTCTGGGGGATGGGCATACTTTGACTCAAACTATACAAAAGCAATTTATGTAACCAAAATGTTTGTACCCCCACAATATTCTGAAATAAAAAAGTAATAAAAAATAAAATGTGAGTGCGAGCTATAGCAATCAGGCAAGAGAGGGGTATTAAGGGTATCCAAGTGGGTGCAGATGAGATCAAACTCTCGCTGTTCGCCGATGATATGATATTATATCTAGAAAACCCCATGGATTCTTCCAAGAGACTCCTTGATTTGGTAAATGAATTTGGTAAAGTCTCAGGTTACAAAATTAATATACACAAATCAGAGGCTTTCATATATGCCAATAACAGTCAAGCGAAAACTCAAATCAAAAACAGAATACCTTTTACTATAGCCCCAAAGAAAATTAAATATCTAGGAATATATTTAACAAAAGATACGAAAGACTTATACAGGAGAACTATGAAACGCTAAAAAATGAAATTGTAGATGTAAACAGATGGAAAAATCTACCTTGTTCATGGATTGGTAGAATCAATATTGTTAAAATGTCAATATTACCTAAAGTGATCTACAGAATAAGTTCAATCCCCATCAAAGTACCATCATCATTCTTTACAGACCTATAAAAAAATAATTCTTCACTTTGTATGGAATCAGAAAAGACCTCGTATAGCCAAAGCAATCTTAAGCAAAAAGAACAAACTGGGAGGCATCAGTCTTCCAGACTTCAAGCTGTACTATAAAGCAATTATAATCAAATCAGCCTTTTATTGGCACAAGAACAGAAGCATTGATCTTTGGAACAGGACTGAAAGTCCAGATATGAAACCATCTGCATATGGTAACCTAATCTTTGATAAAGCAGACAAAAATATACATTGGGAAAAAGAATCCCTTTTCAATAAATGGTGCTGGGAAAACTGGATAGCTACATGTAGAAGAATGAAAACTGGATAGCTACATGCAAAAGAAAAAGGATAAGTTTGTTATTAAATTATTAAGTAAAACAATTATAACTAATATTTAATAGCTTTGCCCTTTGTGAAATTTCCGCTGCTTTTTTTTGGTTCATTGTAGCTTTTGCCTAGTCCACATAAGAATTCATTAAAATTAAACAAGAGTAATTAGAAATTATTACATCAGATCCTTCAGGCATATGGTGGCTGCCAAACTATATATTTTTATCATGCAGATTATTTGTATTTTATTTTTTAAAATACAAATAAAATTTACCATTTTTCAGACTATCATTTTATGTTTATTGCTATTGAACAGAAATTAACCTATACCACATATAAAATATAAGCCACACATATTCTTTCTTTAGCTAATTTACTGTGTTGAATGCCAGGCTAGTGGAGGCCCATAACCAAGCATGCATGAATATGTTTGACCACATTCTCACCATTTCTTTTTTTGAGACAGTCTCACTCTGCTGCCCGGGCTAGAGTGAGTGCCGTGGCGTCAGCCTAGCTCACAGCAACCTCGAACTCCTGGGCTCAAGCAATCCTCCTGCCTCAGCCTCCCAAGTAGCTGGGACTACAGGCATGCGCCACCATGCCCGGCTAATTTTTTCTATATATTTTTAGTTGGCCAATTAATTTCTTTATTTTTAGTAGAGACGGGGGGTCTCGCTCTTGCTCAGGCTGGTCTCGAACTCCTGAACTCAAATGATCCGCCTGCCTCAGCCTCCCAGAGTGCTAGGATTACAGGCGTGAGCCACCACGCCTGGCCCAGATCTAAGAATTGTTGTGCAATCTGCCAGCATGGATGACATCT
This sequence comes from Lepilemur septentrionalis, assembly GCA_963573855.1. Lineage (NCBI taxonomy): Eukaryota > Metazoa > Chordata > Mammalia > Primates > Lepilemuridae > Lepilemur > Lepilemur septentrionalis. Next base: position 5,826 of record CAUYMX010027056.1, on the reverse strand, counting down.
CCCAGAAAGAGCAAGGAAAGGACCAAGGGCTGAACCCTGAGATAGAGCAGCATTTAAGAGGATGGTGGCGGAAGACTCAGAAGGGTGGCCAGAGAAGTACAAGGAGCCAGGACAGCAGGGTCACAGAAGCCAAGGGGAGTCAAATTTCAAGAAGGAAAGAGTAGAGAGCAGTGTCATAGTCATGGAGAGGTGAAGCAAGTGCAAGGACCAGAAATGCCCATTGTATTTGGTAACTAGTGCAGTTTAGAAAAGTGGTTTGAGCAGAACAAAAGCAGATCAAGGTGGGCTAAGGAATGAACAGGAGATAACAAAGTGGGTATGGGAAGCTTGGGACTGTTTCAGGATATTTGGCTATAAGAAAACAAGTGAGATAGGGAGTCACTTACAGAGAATCACACAGTAAAGGGAGGGACACTTATGGAAGGGAGACCTTACAAGAGATCACTGAGACAGGTGTTAACAAAGAAGATGCAAACTCCCCAAGTCTGCATCACTTTTAGTTATTTATATTTTGGGGTTCTATATAAGTATCTCAAAAATTACATATCTAGAAGGGACTCACTTTAGCCCAGAGAAAGGAGATTTATCACTTGTCAGAAGGGAGAAGGAAGGATATGTGCAAATATAGGTAAGTGTGTAGGTGGGGTGGGGATAAAGAACTTCATGTTCGGTTGCCGTAATTTTCCCTTTGATGCAGATGACAAAGTTGTTGTGTGAGAGAGGAGGGTGGGAAGGGATCCTGAGGAGTGAGCACTTAGACCAGTTGCTCTGGGGGTAAAAGAAGACATTAAGCAAGGATACACAGAAGGAGTATTGGGCAGCACTGAAGGTCCAGGTAAGTTTATAGGCTCTTCATTTTTAGTTGCCCCAGTTTTGGGTTGTGCAGTTTTCTCCATCTCAGAAGTTTTGAGGTATGAGCAGAGAAGATAGGTGGGGTATGCTCTAAAAGGGGGGTTGGAAGGGTGACTGTGGTAAATGACCTTGGGACAAGAGAATTGAGCTGTTGGCAAGGGAGAAATAGTGATGCACTGGGGAGAGAAGGAATTGATGCTGGGACAAGATACCATTTTTTGTTAAAAATTACAAACCAGTGGAATGGTGGAATGAATTATAGGATACATACATGAAAAATTTTATATATTTTAATGAGGTCAATCCATGTATATGGGCATAAAAAAGATCTCCAGGATATGATTGTCAAGTGGGAAAAAATAAAACCAACCCTGTATGTAAATCTATAGAAAAACATCTGGAAGGATATATACCACACTGTCCAACGCCATTACATGAATGGAACGGAGTGAGGTTGGGGAAGGATAAAGAAGATTTCCAACAACACAGAGTCATCATTGAATGTATTTTATTTTAAAGGCATCTATGTACACCAAATAAATACACACTGGGGTTTGTGCAGTTTGGTTTATCTTCCACTCTGGCATGCAACATTCTGGCAGATGTGAGTGGGCAGGCCAGGTGCCCCTTGTGGTGACCCTGGCTCTCTGAAAGGGTTGTGGTGAAGGTGGGGAGCAGGAAGAGGATGAGGAGGGTGTAGTGTGAAGGTTTGTGTGTGTGTTGTTTCTTATTTGTGTAAGTAAATTATATTTCCCTTATATGTTGCTAAAGAGAAGGCTGCTCCCTTGGTGTCACCTCTCTCCTCATCTGCCCTATGCCTTCACATTTTCTTATGTGTTTTTAAATCATTTGGTGGCAGCATTACATAAAAAACCCTGGATTCTTAGGTGCCCTTCTGGCAGATATTAGCCTAAGTCCACAGGACCACAGGTACCTTCCTTGTTCTCCAACTGGACCTGAGACAGTGTGGCTCATCCATCCCACCCTTTCCCTCTTCTCTCTGAGTTGCAGGGTTAGTGTAGAGGAGCCAGATTGGACCTCCTTCCTCAGAACAGTGGTTTTCAAACTGCTCTGTAGAATCTTCAGGGTCTCTTAGGACTGTTCAAGGGCTCCTCAACTAATGAAGCATTTTCCACCAAAAAAAAAAAAAGCAAACTGCCCAGATCTGCATTAGTTTTACTTTTTATATCAGGGTTCTATGTAAGATTTGTTTTGAAAATCAGAGGTATTTCACATACCTCTGGTATTTTTTTCCCCCTGCCTTTCTCCATAACTACTAAAAAGGGCCCAACAGGTAAAGGGGGCAGGGCCTCTTTCCCTTGAAGGACACTGTATGCACCTGGCCCTCCACTGAGCTTTCTTTCTTGCTTTAGAAGAAGCTGGGTGATAGGTTGCCCTGCTGCTGGAGGATCCTAGTCTTCCATTCTAGATAATACTGGATATCAAGACACCAGATTTTCTTTCTTGGTTTGGACTAGCTGGGGACCTCCATTCCTATAGCTACCTAGAAAACCACCTTAGCACCGTGTGGAAGGAAAAGACCATCTGAAACTAAAACAATAGTCCTCTTAACTATGGAGGGGGGCATATGGGCTAAGAATGGCTGGGGGAAAAGCCCTCCAGGTTGATCCCTGGGGCTCCCCCACCTCTAGAAAGTCTGCCTGGCCCCTTTCTTTAAAGTGCACTTAATACTAGGTGGGAACATGAGAGAAGAAGCTCTTGGTGGGGGAAAAATTTGTATATTGGGAAAAAATCAGGCTCCAGCTTGAAAGGAAGGCAACTAGAGAGAGATATTTTGTCAATGAACTAGAAGCCCCCAAACCTAAAGTGAGGAACATGCAAACCAGTGTGGGACAGAGAAAGGAATCCAGCTCATTGCTTCAACCTGAGGGCACTGTGACAAAATATACTTAGGAATTCCCCAGCCTGTTTACCCCCAAACCCAAGGAATCAATCACTTTTGACTATGCTTGCCTGTAACTATCACTATGGACAGATGAGCAGCTATTTGAAAGACAGTTGGCAGGCGTCTGCCTCCTCAGTTTTTCGAAATATTGGTAATAAACTCTGGTCATGAGCTCTGGAGTAGAGAATACCAAAAGGAGCTTTGAAGAGAAAGGGAAATGGTTCCTTGAACAACCCATGTTCTCAGTCCAGGGGAAAATAGAAAGAGGGAGGCAAACGATAGACTTTGTAGGGCAGAGGTAAACACCTGGAATCCCTGGATTCAGGTGAGGGGTGTATAAAGAAAATTCTATGTCTAACTTAGCAGCCCTTCCATCTTACCATCCCCTGTGCCCTATGTGAAAGAGGAGGGAGGAAGTGTCTGTTTCTCTGTCTTATGATGCTAAGACATTCTTCTGCTTAAGGCTTTGTGTGTGTGCATGTGTGTGCATATGCATGTGTGTGTGTGTGTGTGTGTGAAGGATCACAGCCCTCTAGCTCCTGTTCTTCCTGTTATCATCTCTGTGACCTCTACTCAGTGACTAACACCACTCAGTGTGAGACACGAATATATGAGAGAGGAAGAAACATTGACCCTCCTCCCTGCTGCTCCAAACAAGGAGGGCAGCCTATGCTTAGCAATTGCTAAATACATCATCAGATACTTAGAGTGAGACAGAGAATAGAGACATAGCAGCAGCTTTTGATATATAGATACAGAGTACAAAGAGATACAGAGTAAGAGAAGACATCAAACGTAGTACAGTTGAACAACAGGGGTTGGGGAGGAAGTTAGTATCAGAGACCACGGGTTTGCAGCATGCTGAAAGAAGAGGCCTCAGGCCATCTTAGAAACTGGGAAAGAAAGAGAAAGAGGGTGTGAGGAACCAGCTTGCAGCTCAGCCTCTGAACAGGAACGGGTGGCATCTGCACACACTTTGCTTTACAGTCCTGTTCCTTTAATATCAACAACCAGACCCCCCCAATCCCTGGTCCTCCACCCCAGCCCTTCCCTGGCTCCTCTTCCACATTCCTGTTCTCTGCTTCTCAGGCTTTGCTGCCTGTGCATGCCTGGCCGGCCGTCCTGGGGAACCCCTGGAGAGGGCTTGGCTTGGATGCAGCCCAGTAAGAGACTGGCCATGTTCTCTTGTTTCTAGTTCTCCAAGGATCCAAAGTAGACAGTAAAACAGGATCCCAGTGCCCAATTCTGGGCCTTAAGACAACCCTGCCAAGAAGCCTGGTGACACACAAAAACCAAGAAAGTGCCCGTGCTGCTAGAGGAGAAGAAATGGGGACAGAGGAGGAAAAGGGGAGACTATTCCACCTCCACTGAGCAAGATGGGAGGGGAGTGCTGACACTTCAGCTAGAGGGATAAAAAGTTAGACTTCATGGGCATTCCTTAAAGCTTACTGGTGGCATATACAGATATAAGGACAGGACACAGGTGCAGGAGTAAATCAAACATCGCCTTTACTGGCGATGTCTGAGTTCAGAAAATATCTATCCATCCAAAATTATTTGAGGGTAGAGGTGGAGGGAGAGTTGAGATGCTCTCCGAGGTTCTCCCAAAATCTATGGTCTGTGACCTGTGTGTGGCTCTAGGTCTACAGCAGCCGAGCTTGCTTCTTTGGACGCATGGCAGTGACCCCTAGTGGCAGAAAGGCAGTACTGTGGTAGCTACTATAGCCAGAGGGAAAGCCTAAGGGGCTAGAGAGAGGTCAGTGTCCAGATCACGTGGGGTGGCACAGACTTAGCCTCCAGCAGGGAAAGCAGGAGATGAAGGGTAATTATATAGTAAAAGTTTTGAGATGGTAAAAAAAAAAAATAAGCAGGAGAACCAAAGAGGCTGTGGACAAGAAAGGAGGCAACCTGAGGTTGGTCCGAGGAGGTGGCCTGAAGCTACCTGAAAGTGCAGGTATGTAGCAGTTGGTGTGGGAGATTAGCTGGCTGCTGTCTCTTGGTGGAGAGGGAAAAGCTTGGCCTGGTCTTCAGCCTCATAGCCGCATGGTAGATCGCTCCTGCAGGAAGAGACCCACCACGATCAGCTACATAGAAATGAGAGTATTCCTGCCATGGTCACTTTGGTCTGACAGCATTCCTATGAGATGATGAAAGGCAGGGACTATCTGCATTACAGGCTTACAGGGAAACTCAAGGCCAAAGGGATGTAAGTGACTTGCCCAAGATCACAAAGTTTGCAAAGGTAGGAGGGAAACCCGGGTCATCAGATGTCTGTGATACTTCCCCCAGACCCAATAACTGGAATGGGGAGAAGCCACAGATGGGACTAGAGGCGGGGACAGTGTCCTGCACTAAGGCAGGGGGAATGACTGGATCTCCTGGACAACACAGTGATGGCAAGAATGATTCTTATTTCCTCCTTCCTCCCCCAAAGGCTCCAGGGAACCTCTCAGTAGGGGTCAAGGGATATTTAATTTCTTCTGGTCCCACCCAGAGAACCCAAGGGTCCTGGGGACTGGTTTACCTATTGTCATTGATATCTGTGGCATTTCCTGAAGAGATCATCATTGAGAACACAGGATTTGAAGAAGAAAAAAGGACATTGGGCATTAGAAACAGTCTCCCCAAACCCTGTCCCATCCTAAACCCTTAGAGAAAATAGTAAACTGTAGAATGTTATCCTCAGCTACCCCAAGGTGCATCATTGCTTTGTTTGAGAAAAAACCTCCCTGACCCCTCACTAAGGAAAGAAAAAGGGGACAGGAAGTAAGGGTGAGGATAGGAGGAATCCATCTGAAGAGAGTCTGAGACCTAAAGGAATGGATAGCAATGCCTGGGTTGTAGATAGCATCACTTTTTTTTTTTTTTTTGTACAACCCTGTCACCCAGGCTAGAGTGCAGTGGCCTGATCATAGCTCACTGTAGTCTTGAACTATCAGGCTCGAGTGATCCCCCTGCCTTGGCCTCCTGAATAGCTGAGACCACAGGTACGCACCACCATGCCTGGCTTTTTTTTTTTTTTTTTTTTTTTTTAGAGATGAGAGAGAATTTCACTAGGTTGCCCAGGC
>CAUYMX010027054.1:0-10336 GCA_963573855.1 Lepilemur septentrionalis | reverse complement strand
CTTTTACAGATTTGTTTTTCTCCTCTACTCACGTCTTCTTCTCTACCATTCTTCTTACATCTTCCTTCCTTCCTTCCTTCCTTCCTTCCTTCCTTCTTTTGTATTATTGAACAGGATAGGATCTCAGTGCAATATGGTATTAAAGTAGTGACAGCTAGAGTTCTTGCTTTATTTCTGACTTTAAAAGAAATATTTCTAACGTTTTACCATTAAGTATGCTGACTTTTGTAGGTTTGGGGCACATAATTGTTAGCAGATGAAGAGGTGATGTTCTATCACTATTTGCTAAGAATTTATTGTTTTTGTAACCATGCATGGATGCTATATTTTATCAAATGCACCTTTTATGGATGTGATCATATAATTTTTCCATTTCATCTGTTAATGTGATGAATTAGATTAATAGATTTTCTAATATTAAACCATTCTTGCATTCCAGAGATTAACCTATTTGGACATGATGAATTTTTATGTACATTGATGGATTTGATTGGATAGCATTTTATTTGGGATATTGCATTTATTTTTAGGATGACATGAGCTTATATATCTTTTAAGATTATTACTATTTTTTGGAATCAAAGTTATATTAATATTAGCCTCAAAAAATTGTATCCCTTTCCCACTTTTTCTCTTCCCCCAAACTTTTTATGTAAGGTAGATATTGTTTCTAGACTATTTGGAAGAAACTTACTGCAAAATCTTCTGAACATGGTGAAATTTTTGTGTATACAAATATAATTACTGAATCAATTTTACAGATTATAGATTGACTCATATTCTCTGTCTTTTCCTGAATTAGTTTTTAAAAATTCTATTTTCCTAGAAAATTTTCCATTTTGGCTAAAATTTTTTATTTGTCAGTTTACATTCTACTAAAATTTTTAAAAATGTTTATTTTATCTGTAGTTATTTTTACTTTTAACTCCTGATATTGCTTATTATATTAATATTTATATTTTTATATCATTATTTTATGCACTGGCCTTTATTATAATTTCTTCTTCTTTTCTCCTCTCTGCTCCTGTGTGTGTGTGTATGATCCTTTGCATTATTTCCAACTTTTTGTCTACTTAGCTTACTAATGTCTAGAATATCTTTCACTTAAATATGTACATATTGAGCTATAAATTTCCTTCTAAATGCTGTTTTACCAGCATCCTTTAAGTTTTAAAATATGCTCTTTCTGTCATTTAGTTTGAAATATTTTATAATTTCAATCTTGATTTCATCTCTGACATGAATTTTTCAGAAATGTGTTTTAAATATTAAAAATACTTTTAGTTATGCTATTTAAATGAAACATTGTGGTCAGAGAACATGGTTTTTGTGATATCAATTCTTTTGATATTAGTTGAGGTTTGCTTTATGGTATAGGGGTAGTCAATTTTTAGAAATATTCTTTGTGTAATTAGTAAGAAGGTATTTATCTAACTGTTAGATGCTATTTCTTACATGTCTGACTTGTTCCTTGTGGTCTTCTAGACTTGTCAAGCTATATGAATTATTTTTTCTACTTCATTTGAGTATATTTTAATATATTTCTCACACATTTTTCACATTTTCTATGCTTTTTCTTTACTTCTGTCCCTCTGTCCTTTTACTGAGTTCTATTAAATTTATCTATTTTTTAAAATTTTTCTTTTCCTCTAATTGCTGGTTTGGAAACTTTGAATTCTTATTTGATTCTTTTAGTGATTGCCAAATCCCTTCCTTGTTATGTAACAACTTCAACAATCACATTTAACATTACATGGTTTTTTAAAAATGCCCATTATTCAGTGGGTTTTCTTAGTTCTTGAAACTAATTTAGAAAGTTCCCTAGGGAAGACATGGTTTATTTTTTATTCAAGGCTAGAACTTTAGGTTGAATCCATTCAACAAAACACAATTGGAGTAACATAAGAAAATACTGAATTATTCTGGACTGTAGAACAAAGTTGGTGATTTCTATGGGCCTTGGAATTCTAAAGATGTGGCTGATGGTTGTGCCTCAAATCAGTTTTAAATTTTGAGCATAAATATTTTCAATATAAGAATATATATATTAATAAGTTTTTAAATATTAGTTATTTGTTACTATATCTACTTTAAAAAATAGGCATCATATTATTGCACTTGAAGTAGAAACAGCTGTTCCATGTACTCCAAAAGTGTTTTTGAGGTATTTAGGAAGTAAATGTGGTGTTTTGGCCTGCCATTTAATATCAACTAACTATATACATTGGACAATTAATATTCAAGAATAGTTTTCTAGGTTTGTAGAATGAGCTTTCACCCGAATTTCTTTAACCATTTAGCAACACCACATGGGCCTGAGGATTTGCTACTGAGAGCTGATTACTGAGCGTAGACACTTCCTACAAGTCTGCTGAGCCCTAACTCTTTAGTGTTCTCCTACTTTCTCATTCCTGGGGCCTCTGCTCTGCTTCTGACCCTCTTATCACTCACTTGGACTATTATAATGACCTCCTTAGTGGTTGCCTTGCTTCCAGTATCTCTCTTTTTTCTTTCTTTCTTTTCTAATAGGAGAAACATCATACAAATTTATTATTGATAAAATGCATCAGGCAAAATCACAGCAATTACCCCTAGTATCTCTTTTTGCTCAACCCAGCGTGTACTTGGGCACCAGATATTCTTTTCATTTTTAAGAAATGAATTGTGTGGACCAATGATGACAATGTGATCTTCACCAAGTATTATTACTAACCAACTAAGCTGTGTGCATAAAATAATATAAAATATAACATGTATGTAAACTATAAAATGTGATAAATAGCCATGAATTCACCACCTAGCCTAAGTAGACTGTATCTTTTGTATGTTCCCCCTCTATTCCAATTTCTCACCGAATTCATTCCAATAGCTTCCACTCTATGTTTTGCTTGTACTATCTCTCTTTTCTAAACTCTACCCTGAAGGTAAAATTTTTTGTTTGTTTTAATTTAAAAATTTTAAAGTCGATAAACATTTCTTTCTCACATAATAGGCTGCAGCTAAGTAAAAGTAAGAGCAATGGGGTATTTCAGACCCAGGAAGTCTTTCAGGAAATGAGGCTTTTTTCCATGTTTTTTTCTCTGCTATCCCCTGGGGGATGGTGGAAAGGGGAACAGGATTATCACAACACAAACATACAAGACCCAGATTTTATGTAGCCCTGGGATGGGGGAAGGAAAGAAAATAATTGGAAGGCAAATGATTCCTTTTATCCAAGTGACAAAGAAGGTGTGCACATTACTTCCAATTGAGTGGTGTGAACTTAGCTATATGGCCATACTTGGCTGCAAGGGAGGCTGAGAATTGTGGCCACTGTTTGAGAGGCTACATACGTTCCCAACTAAAACTCTATTAGTATGAAAGAAGTGGAGAAGGGATTTTGAAAGACAAGTACTACTCTGATTTTCCTGATCCCAAAAGCTTTGCTCTTCACCTTTGTATGCTACAGTTTCTTGACTATACAGAACACTGAATAACCTAAGAACTGTGTGTATTGATTGGTTGGTTGACCTGACGTAGTTGCAAATGAATCAACTCAAGCCTCTGCAGGGCATTGTAGAGTATTAACATAATTCCTCTTGTCAAAGCCTGTATGCTGTTTTGTTCAAACAATGAATCCAGTTTTGCTTTGATTTTGCTGTGAGAGTATCCATCAATCCATGAGTTTTTTCCCAAATGGAAATGGAGGGGGTAAGATCAGAAAGTGATCTTTCAAGAAGAATTTTACCTAACCAAAATTTCCATGGAGCCATTTTGAAAAATTCTAGCCAGTCCCAAGAAATTTGTTCCTCATATTCATAGAGAGGGAGATTTAAAACATGAGGTAGGAAAAACATGATGGAAAAATTTAGGATAATTATTAACAACTTGAAAAAGGAAAGATAGCAGGTGGGGGCATGAACATTGTCTTTGAACGTCTAAACAGCTGTCAAGTTGAACATGACAAGACTCACTAGATTGCAAACTAGCTCAAACCCAGTGCTCCCCAGCATTGCACAGACCTCTCTGTCAGGTCCAGTTGATGCTTCTTATGGTGTGGAAATATGTAAACTAAAAAGACAAGTTGTCTGCCTGCTCCCAGCCCCCACCATCCACACACCCCTAACAGACTGTGGGGGGGGGGGCTGGATAACCTTGGCAGGTCATCCTGTTCACGAAGGGAGGAGTAGGGACACCCAGCCATCACCAGTCTGTAACGACAGTAAAGCATGCAAGGCAGGCATTGTGAAATTTCCCTACTAAGGCAGGAAGAAGGGGGAAGGAAGTTCTTTGATTAGACCTTGCTTCCTTTGGGAGGGACCATCTTGTCCATCATTCACTGTAGTTCCGGAATCCACCTACTGTAGGTTCTCCTGTGTCCACTTGGCTATATCCAAAGTAGATATTTTGGAGGATGCCTCCTTGGGGGATGTACAACCTTAGTAGCTCATTTGTGCTGATGCAAGTTTCAGGCCCCAAAGGATTTCTTTGATGCTTGAACAGTTAAAGATGTTTTAGTATGGTTTTGTGGTTCTCTGGTAATACAATAGCTTTAAGTTTGCTGAACTTCTACTCCAGTCAGCTCCATGTCCCAGTAACTAAATTTCTTTCCCTAGCATAATTCTCAAACTTGATTTGTTTCTTTGCTTCCTCACCAAGCTTATTGTTCCTGTGAAACTAGCTGAGCTGATAGGCTTGGGTGGGAGACTACAGCCCCTAATCTCACATTTGTTGAGAGGCCAGTTTTTCCCTGAGCTCCTCTCTTTCTTGTAATACGTACCCATGCAGCCAATAGTAGCAAATATACACTAACACTTGAGTTTTTTCCAAGCATTACACCTGAGTTACATGCTCAGTGTCCATGGGGCTTGCCTTCCGGGTTATTGCAGGCAATATTTTTACCAAATATTTTGCCATTGCAAATACCTTTCCCAGCCTTCATTATCAGTTTTCTTGCCCATCATCTCATTGTTAAGCCAATGTCATGTATTTTAGGTTTTTGTTTGTTGGTTGGTTTTTTTTCTTTTTTTTTTTTTGAGATGGTAGCACTTTACTTCAAGGTACCAAGTTCTGCGTAAATCAAGGCATGCTAACTGCTCCCAGAGACAATCACCAAATTTCTGTCACTTAGCACAATGAAATCGATTTCTTGCTCATGTAATGGGCCATTCTGTGTATTCCTCATTAGGAGGTTTTTCTATGTGGCTTTCCTCCAAGCTGAGCCTTAGGGACCTCATTCTAGGGGCTCTGCCATCTCCTGGTGCCTCTCTGAAAGCTCTGTGTCCAGCTGCCGAGGAGGTCAGAGATGCAGTGGAGGACGTGTGTGGAGGGTTTAGTGGCCCAGGCCTCCAAGTGGGGTACTCTCTAGAACTTAGTCACACACTGTTTCTAACGGAAGGAAACCTGGGAAATGCAGTCTAGCTGTACTCCCAGGAAGAGGAGATGGGTTTGCTGCGCCATTAGCCAGCCTCTGCCAAATCAAGGTTGCTTTTCATAACAATTATAGTATCTGAAAATAAGGGCATGCCGTCACTGAACCTGCCCATTTGATATCCATTCTAGATTACCTTTAAGGTCATTTCTGGCTTTATTATCAGAGGGGACTTAAAGTCAGTTAATATAGCCATATGGAGAAAAGATAATTAGCATGTTCACAGATTTTGGCCCTGTTTCTTTTTAAATAGGGCTTTTAGTGCACTATGATTTTATTTTACTTTATTTTGTCATCACCCAGCTTTATTAAGGTATAATTGTCAAATAAAAATTTTATTTATTTACAGCATATAACTTGATGTTTTGATATATATATATATATATACACACACACACACATTGTGAAATGATTAAATCTAGCTAATTAACACGTCCATCACTTCTCATATTTATTTATCATATTTTGGTGGTGAAAACATTGAAGATCTACTCTCTTAGCAATTTTCAAATATACAATACATTACTGTTAACCATAGTCACCTTGCTGTGCTATAGATCTCCAAAACTTATTCATCCTGTCTGACTGAAACTTTGTACCCTTTGACCAATACCTCCTCCTCCCCCTCTCCCTACCCCCCAGCTCCTGGCAACCAACATTCTATGAGTTCAACCTTTTAGATTCCACGTATACCTGAGAAGATGCATCATTTGCCTTTCTGTGCCTCCACCCGCCACCCCTGCCATGCTGTCTTTCTGCTCTACTACACTTACACAAAGCTTACACAGGTATGTAAATTATAGGTACACCACAGAGTTATGGAGCCTGATTTTAGAGTCTAATTAATAAGGCTGATAACTTCCTTTATTTCCCTCATGGAGTTAGTTAAGCTCTTTCTCAGGACAAGGCTGGTCATAGTCACCTAGGCCTCCCCTGCCGTTGCATTGGCCATCTCTCCTCCTCTTCCCTGGCTTCCCTTCCTGCGACTCAGCTGGGGTTCCACCTTCCTGGAGAAGTGCTCTCCCAGACTCTGTCCCTGAAAGCCAGCTCCTGCTGCCACCGTCCCTGATACAGACTTGGATTGTGCTCAGTTGGTGACTCTCACCGTGTGCCCCATCCCTCCCAGGCTGTGGGCCCCTCAGGCAGGGACCACCTTATGAGTCCCTCCACTCTTTGGTACCTGGGTCTGGGCTAAGCCCATACATGGGACTCCTCAACATGATGCTTATGGGCTGACAGTTTTATCCAGGAGACACAGGGGACAATGTCCTTTTCTTCTGATGTTTTATAATATCCTTACTGAGCAAAAAATCAAGTTGACAACCTACCATGAGTTCCTTAAGTGTGTGTGTGCACATGCATGTGTAAATCATATTGGTTGTGAAATCCAAAAGTCTAGGATCCATAGCTGTAGAAGGTGGTTCCTAAATCTGCAGGACATATGGCCTATTTGGAACAATAAACAATACAGATTCCTGGGCCTCATCCCCAAACTAAGGAACTGAGAGATGGGAGCCCAGGGAATTCCTGTTTTTAAAAAAGACCGGCAGATTATTCTGATGGTGAGTGGCACTTAAATTATGTTTCAAACAATTGGGAGGATTTGGGCAGATGATGATGGGAGGGAGTAGAGGAAGAAAGAGGCTTTCAGAGCATGAACAGTGTGAGCAAAGCTGTGAAAAGAAGCGTTAGGAATGGAAGGGGACCAAATGGGATAAACGACCGATAAAGGGAGTTGAGGGGATTCTGGTCAAGAAGGAGAGTGGTGGCTAAATTGTGACAAATTTCAAACATTATGCTGAGAATTGTAGACCCTCCACGGGAGGAGGGAGCAAGAAAAGGAGAATTACTAAAATCCTAATATGCAAAAATTCTTGTCTTTGGGTAGAACAAACAATGTCCCACTTAAACGTGTATTATTTTGAATGGATGTAGATGCTACTTGGTATAACTTAGTACAAAAGTTTTCCTGAATTATATTAGGTTATTAAGTATGAAATGTCTGATTTCCTTAAATACTAAGTTTGACAGTTGATATCTCTGACGTTTTACTTTGACACGTCTTGTTTTATTTTTATTGTGAAGATACATCCTGATTCTTTCAAACACATGGTTTGGCTCATGATGATCTTTCAAAATTTTTTTACAGCTATTTTTGTGAAACTATGGATGAGGCAAAAATTCTTGTTATTTTCAAATATGAGTTCTATCATGGATCAAATGCAGCACAGACAGCTCAAAATATCAATGAAGTGTTCAGGAAGGATGTGGTTAATGATCATACAGTACATCAGTGGTTTGAGAAGTTCAGTTCTGGCAATTTTAATCTTGAAAATGAGCCACATGCATGACCTGAAACCAAGGTGGACAATGATGAGCTGAAAGTTGTAGTGGAACAGAATCCATCTCAACCTATGCGTTAATTAGCAGCAAGGTTTGGCATCACTATTCCAACAATATTGGACCATTCGAAACAAATTGGCAAGGTAAAGAAGCTAGATAGATGGGATCCCATGAATTAAATGAGCATCAGAAGAGAAATTGTCTCGAAGCTTGCCTTTCTTTGCTGTCATGACATAAAGGCAAACCATTTCTACACCGTACTGTTACATATGATGATATATGGATTCTTTTTGACAATTAGGCACAATGGTTGGATACAGATGAAGTGCTGAAACACAGTCCAAAACCAAAATTCCTCAAAAAAAGCTAATGTTGTACGTTTGGTGGCCCAGCACTTACATCATCCACTACAGCTTTATGAAACTTGGTCAATCTATTATGCAACGAGTTGGATGAAATGGTAAGGATGCTTGCAATTATGCAGCCAAGATTGGTCAATAGAGACAGGCCAATCCTCTTGCAAGACAACACTCGACCACATTTGCACAGACAATGCTGCTCAAACTACAGAGGCTGGACTTGAAAACACTCTGTCATCCACTGTATCTCCCAGACCTTGCACCAGCTGATTACCACTTCCTCTAGGCTTTGGACCACTTCTTGCAAGAAAAAATATTCAATTCTCAACAAGCTGTGGAAAACCTTTTGTGATTTTATTGCTTCTCACTCTCCAGGTTTCTTCGCTGCTGGCATAAACAAGCTATCTTTAAAGTGGCAAAACTGTGTCTATAGTTTAGGTGCATACTTTGATTAGTGGTAGTGCTTCTTGTTTAAGATGTAATAAACTACACTTTTGATTCAAAATCAGACGTTTCATATTTAATGACCTAATTAAAAGAGGAATCACTGATAGCAATGTTATAAAATTAACTCTCCAGTAACACAAAATAATCTCTGATTTCATTCAGATTCTGCAGCCAACTTTGTGCCCAGCTTTAAGCACTAATATTCTGTTCCTTCTACATACACTAAATAAGATTTTTCTATTATTAAAAGCAACAAACTATGTCAATAATTGTACATCCTGTGGATAAAAAAAATTAGTCTAAATCTCCTTTTGGCATATGCAGTATCAGTCACTCTTATGCTGACATAATACTTGAATTAAACATAAATATAATTCTTTTTCTAAAATTTTATTCAATTTATTATTATATAACTATAGTTCATTGATTTATTTAAATTAATATATTTATTAATTTCTAAATTGTAGCATAATAGCTTTTGTGGTTATAAAAATGAGTTCTCAAGAGCTTTGCTATGAAAAACCACTGAAATAACAAAAATATAGTGCATAATTCAGAATAAGAACAATAACATTAGCTATAATTTATATATCACTCTCTATGTGCCAAGTCTGAGTTAACCCATCTACATATATTAACTCTTTTCATACTCATAATAAGCCTACAAGAAAAGTATTATTAACCCTGTTAATATTCACTTGGCAAACTGAGGAGAAAAACAGTACTGAATTCAGTACATTTGTTCAAAATTTCTTAGTCAAAATACTCATCATCTTCAACAGACAATGTAGATTCTTCTGATACCTGAAGTATCAGTTCAGTTTTCATTCAAGCAAGACAATAACATAAATTTTAAAAAAACTTTATGGCTCATGTTTCTCTTTTATAAGCCTTCAAAATTTAACAAGCAACTGACACAAGTGTCCAATTCTCTATTAATGCTGCTAACATAGAAGATACTATGTCCATAATATCACTATGGACTATCATATGTCACTAATTATAAACATTCATAAGCACATCCATCAAGAACTTGCTATAAACAAAACCATTCTGGTTTATGACGCCTTCTCCCCATTTCAAACTCAGGGAGACTTGGATGAGCTCAGCAAGCACTCTGCTTGATTGTCTTCAAGAGAGAGAGACAAAAGAATGATACCTCAACTTGATTTCCAACTTACTCCTACGTGTGCTAATGCTACCCAGGAAATGGATTAGGTAAAGTTCTAAGTAGAGAACTGAGTCAGGAACTTCATTTTGTATTATAATGTTTCTGGGAGCCATTTCCATAATACATCTGGGTCAAGCTTGTTTAGTCTGTTAAGTTTCTATGAAACAAGGTTCATATAAACACAGTATTCTGTGGACTCATTATTCCAAGAATAATGATTAATCAATAAATTCAAGTACCTTTGAAGCACTTTCTAGGTCCCATACTTCTAAGTGCTCTATACCCATTATCTCATTTAAGCCTCACATTAACCTTTCGCAATTATACCTATTATTATTCCTACTTTTCAAATGAGAAAATTAAGGCACATAGACATTAAACAATTTACCTAACACCACACAGCTCATAATTGGAAAAAACAAAATTCAAACTAACGAAATTTCAAAGTTCCAACAGTATTTAGGAAGTCACCTATACCATTTCGATAGCATTCATATTCCTACATAAAAATGATCAGACATTCTAAAATAACAAAGCAAGCCTTACTATGCACATTCATATAGGAACAATTAAACCTAAAAGCATAATTAGCATATAGCATGAATG
>CAUYMX010027045.1:0-10242 GCA_963573855.1 Lepilemur septentrionalis | reverse complement strand
TTTTTTTTTTTTTTGAGACAAAGTCTCACTGTGTTGCCTGGACTAGAGTGCCGTGGCGTCAGCCTGGCTCACAGCATCCTCCAACTCCTGGGCTCAAGCCATCCTTCTGCCTCAGCCTCCCAAGTAGCTGGGACTACAGGCATGCGCCACCATGCCCGGCTGATTTTTTTCTATATATATTTAGTTGGCCAATTAATTTCTTTCTATTATTAGTAGAGATGGGGTCTCGCTCTTGCTCAGGCTGGTTTCGAACTCCTGAGCTTGAGCAATCCGCCCGCCTGGGCCTCCCAGAGCGCTAGGATTACAGGCGTGAGCCACCGCGCCTGGCCTTTAATGATATTCTTCTAAGGAAATGGGTGTGGTTCACATTTCCTTAGTTTTGAGCTTATTTGTGATCCACTTTTAAAAAGTCAGTTGATTAAATAAAAAATAAAATAAGACAATATCTGTGCCGAAAAAACCAGTCAGGCGGTTCAAACATTTCCATTTATTCATAAGTTTGTTTTACTAAAGTTATTGTTACAAGCAGCATTTATTTGTGTAATGATAAATCTTTGTTAATGTTGTGTATGATTTTTCTAAAAAATTAGGAAACAACAAGGGGAGGAAAAGTTTTTCCCTACCCTGGGAATACATCTCTGGGAGGATTGTTAAAAAGTTTCCTATTTTATACAGGATGATAAATTAATAAAAATAAACAGTGATGGGTAAAGTAGATTTATTATGACCTATCTCCCATGAAGCGAGAATAGCTTGATTTTACTTGCACTTAAATAGTTGGTGAAATAATAGAATAACTTTGAAACTTTGGGTATTATAAAATAAGACAAGATATTTTCAGGTAATGGGACATAGTGTTACTAATAGAATGGATTATTGAAAAAGCACTGGGCCATGCCTTCTATAACTTTTAGTTCTAGGTCTTCTGATAACTGTGACTCTGAGCTCCAATTTTTTCCCTTTTTATCTGTGGTGATACTCTCTATTTAAGTTCCTCAATTAAAAGTGCTTTTAGCTCTACAGTTCTATCCCAATGATCTGTTGGGTTATATAACAATCCTACGAGATGACCTAGATAAAAAGAGGAAGGCAGTAACATTTCAGAAATATGGTTTGGGATTGGGAATCCTTAAGTGAGCTAGACTTCTTTGGTCAAAAGATAGTGTGAGTTAAAACAGAGGGATGTTGGGATCAATACATTGCAGAGGAAAAGGAAATTGCTAATTGGTTATTATTTCCAGGAGTGGACATGCAGCTGGTTTACTCTTAAATCAATTATGTTGGATTGATGGTCTCTTTCAGAAGCAAATTTTATAGATGCAGATATTTTAACAGTCATCTAGTAAGGTTCTCTCATTTTATAAGTCAGAAAATTGAGCTATACTGAGGTTGCAATTTGCTTAAGGTCATAGATCTAATTAGTAGTTAAGACTGGAATCAAGGTTACCTGATTCCCAGTTCAAGGTTCTTGGTGCAGTACTATGTTTTTAATCATACCATTAAATTGTTTTTTATGTATTTTATAAGAATTCAGTAAAAAGTAGAATATTTTTCTATAAGGTGTGTCAGAGCTCCTGTTCAAGAAAATAAAGGACACCTGTTACGTGATTTTTATAAAGTGAATTTTACATTTTTCTATCACTGCCACATGCTCAAGGAAGTTAATTAGCTACGGTTCTATTGTGACCCTGAATTATTTAGGATCTTCTTTTTGATTACTTGTATTATTGTTCACATGCTTCAGAGCTGTTTCTTTGCTATTTAAATTAAGGTGAGGTGTAATTATTTACTAAAATCACTACAGTATAGTTCAGAGAGGCAAAGAGGATTTTCTAAGAGTATGGAATTAGTCAGTGACATGGTTGTTTTTTTTGTTTGTTTTTGTTTTTTGAGACAGAGTCTGGCCCTGTTGCTTAGGCTGGAGTGCAGTGACATCATCATAGCTCACTGCAACCTCAAACTCCTGGGCTCAAGTAATCCTCCTGCCTCTGCCTCCTGAGTAGCTGGGACTACAGGCTTGCACCACCCACACCCAGCTAATTTTTTCTATTTTTTTTGTAGAGGCGATGTCTTGCTCTTGCTCTTGCTCAGGCTAGTCTTGAACTCCTGGCTTTGAACTCCTACCTCGACCTTACAAAGTATTAGGATTACAGGTGTGAGCCACTGCATCTGGCTGGCATAGTTGTTTTTGATCAAAAAGTTTCTTTTTCCAATTTCGAAGTAACTTATATATGTTTTTGTTGTTGTGATGTATGGTTTTTACTTTGGATTTGTATAGTTTTGACCTTGTTTTAAGCGGTATAACTAGATTAACAGTGTTCTCATTAGAGACCAGAGTAGATTTAGCTTACTAGAAAGAATAGTGCTAGGAAGAAGTATGTAGTGGGAGGAAAAAGTGAGAAGATTAACCAGTATTCTATAAAATTTGAGTGATTTCTACTAGTCTTTCTACGGGGAAAAATATTCCTTATTTGACTTTTGGATTACATGTCTTCTGTGTGTTGGAACTTGTATCTCCATTTATTACTTGTGTGTTTTTGTTGTGAAAAATGTGGAATAAGTTAGAAGTTGGCCATAGAATGGTTAACATTATCTTTGATCAGAATGGGTAAAGCTCAGAAGCTTGAGTCAGACTTAATGGAACTCATGTCAATTGTCTTAATACCTTTCTAAGTGTGGGCTATAATATTAGATCAAGGAATATGGAGATATGGAAGTATCCAGCAGATTTAGAACTACCTGTTCATAAAAACAAGGATCAGTACCTTTGTACGAGATTATGGTTTAAGGTTGAGCTAGGATTAGTTACACATTTAATATAAATTTTTTTTTTTTTTTTTTTGAGACAGAGTCTCACTTTGCCGCCCGGGCTAGAGTGAGTGCCGTGGCGTCAGCCTAGCTCACAGCAACCTCAAACTCCTGGACTCAAGCGATCCTCCTGCCTCAGCCTCCCAAGTAGCTGGGACTACAGGCATGCACCACCATGCCTGGCTAATTTTTTTCTATATATTTTTAGTTGGCCAATTACTTTCTTTCTATTTATAGTAGAGACGGGGTCTCGCTCTTGCTAGGCTGGTTTCGAACTCCTGACCTTGAGCGATCCTCCCGCCTCAGCCTCCCAGAGTGCTGGGATTACAGGCGTGAGCCACTGCTCCCGGCTAATATAAAAAATTAAAATAGCTTATTTTATCTGTTCTAGGAAATAGGACACTTAACTAGGTATTAAAAATTCTCTATATATTTAAATTTTTTATTCTGGAAAATTGCAGACATATTCAAAAGTAAGAGAATAGTGTAATGAATCCCCCCTAGTACCTTTCACCCAGCTTCAACAATTATCATCTTGTGACCAGTTGAATTTGTTTAATACTCTGCTCAGTGGATTATTTTGAAACAAATTCCAGACATCATATTATTGTATTGAAATGTTTTTTAAAAAACTATACCATGGGATGTTTACCTAAAAAGAACCGTTTGCAAAAAGACAAGTTGATTTTTTTTTCCTTCTGGTGCCAATGCAAATAATGATTGCCTTCTTGATTTCTTTTAAGTGATTTTTAAAAATTTTGATATCGTCATAATTGTAGTTTAGAATCTATTGTACTCACATTATTGAAGTTTAATTTTTAACATTTTATTATAAAAAATTTCAAACGTAAACAGCAAAGCTGAAAGAATTTTACAGTGAACACCCATATACTTAGCACCTAGATTCTACCTTTGACATTTTGCTGTTCTTGTTTTATCACATATTTTCCATCTGTCCAACTCCCCACTGATGTAATAGTCCATTTTATTTTCTTATTCATTTCAAAGTAAATTACAGATATCAGTATAATTGAATTTCAGTTTGTAAAGTCACGTTTTCTTTTCTTTCTCTTTTCTTTTTCTTTCTTTCCCTTTCCTTCCCTTCTCTTCCCTTTTCCTTCCCTTTCTCTTTCCGTTTCCCTTTCCTTTCCTCCCCTTCTTCCCCTTCTGTCCCTTCTTCCCCTTTCCCTTCACAGGGTCTCACCATGTTGCCCAGTCTGAACTTGAAATCCTGGGCTCAAGCAATCCTCCAGCCTCAGCCTCTGGAGTAGCTGGGACTATAGGCACTAAGTCGTATTTTCAACTAGTTTTTATTTTCTTGTGTAAACTTTATTGTTATGAAAGACTGTTTATATCTGAAGTTCCACATTGTGACAACACATAATCTCTGTGATTCCAGTGATTCCCATTTTGAACTTTTCTTTCATATGCTGTGAACCTTTATTAGAATTTAGTTATATACAAATAATATATACAGTATGTAGCCAAGACTAAGTAAAATGAATAGCAAGGGCTTTGCATGTGTATTTTTTCCAGTCATTAAAAGAAAACACTAAGGAGTAATTGTATCTCAGGGTGGTACACTAAACTAACATGCTTGCCATTTGTGACAATATGGATAAACCTGGAGGACATTTATGCTAAGTGAAATTAGCCAGACATAGAAAGAATACTGCATGATCTCAACTTATATGTGGAAGCTAAAAAAGTCAAACTCATGAAAGCAGAGAGTAGCAAGGTGGTCACCAGGGGTGGGAAGATGGGGGAGATGTTGGTCAAGGGGTACAGAGTTGCAGTTATATAGGATGATAAAGCATATAGCATGATGACTATAGTTAATATCATATCATATACTGGAAGTTTGCCAAGAGTAGATTTCAGGAGCTCTCAGCATGCATACACACAAAAAGATAACCAGGTGTGGAGATGGATATATTAATTTGCTTGGCTGTAGTAATCATTTCACTATGTGTATGTGTATCAAAACATTTTGTACAGCCCGGGTGTGGTGGCTCACGCCTGTAATCCTAGCACTCTGGGAGGCCAAGACGGGAGTATTGCTTGAGCTCAGGAGTTGAAGATCAGCCTGAGTAAGAACAAGACCCAGTCTCTACTAAAAATGGAAAAATTAGCCAGGCATGGTGGTGTACACCTGTAGTCCCAGCTACTGGGGAGGCAGAGGCAGGAGGATCACTTGAGGCTAGGAGTTTGAAGTTGCAGTGAGTTACGATGATGGCACTTCACTCTACCTAGGGCAATGGAGTGAGACTCTGTCTCAAAAAAACAAAAACAAACAAACAAAAAAACAAAACATGTTTTACAACTTAAATATATACAAAAAAAGAAGAATCCCTTTTAAAATTTTCCATTAAACAATTACTTTGAGGACCAAAAGTCACTGTTTTTAGTATTTAGCTAATTTTCTTTGTTTGATCTTGGTGTTCTGTGTAGTGCCAAAGTATACTTTGATCTTCACATGACTGCATCACTTGTGCCAAAAAGCTGTTTAGTCACATCATGAGCTCCTGGAATGCTCACAATAGTCACATAGTAAATGCTTGTTGAATAAACAAGACAAATTCTTCAGTTTTTATCCTTAATTCAAACTTATTACATGAAAAATAGAAGGATACCCTGGGTTTATGTAGTACAAGGTGAAGTATGAAATTTATATTCTAAATTTTTCTGTAGCATATTTTCAGATTTAAGTTATTGGATATAAACAGAAATAAGGGGGGATTTTAGAACATGCATATTCTAAATTTATTTAATTGGGAAATATTTTAAACAAAGAATATAATATAAATAACTCTGCGCTCACTGCTTAGCTTTATGAAATCTTATGTCATATTTGCTTTAGATTTCTTCTAAAGAAATAAAATATTACAGGTAGAGTTGAGGCCTCATGGATTATTTTGTTTTCTACATGAATATGTATTCATAAAGTAAACATTATTTAGAATTCTTTCAGTTGTATAAGTGTATGTAAGTGGCACCATACGATACATATTGTTTTGCAACTTTCTTTTTTTGTTCAATGTTGTCTTGGGGATTTTGATATAGCTCTAGATTTGCACTGCATAATATTATATAATATCCACTAATTATATGATGTGCTGGAAATATATTTGCACATGGAATTTCAAAGATATACTGTGAAAAAATAATATATATATGTTGTTTAAAGAGACACAAGGTGTTGCTCTGTCACCCAGGCTGGAATGCAGTGGAACCATCATAGCTCACTGCAGCCTTGAACTCCTGGGTTCAAGCAGTCCTTCTGCCTCAGCCTCCCGAAGTGCTGGGATTACAGGCATGAGCCACTGCGCTCAGCTGGGATGTTTTTACTGCCATATCATCAAGCTCACTGATTCTTTCCTTGCCTGTGTCCAGTCTGCCATTGAGCACCTTAAAGGCATTCTTTAATTCTTTTATAGTGTTTTTGATGTGTAGCATTTCTTTTTCATGATTTGAGTTTCTATCTCTCCACTTATATTACTCATCTGTTCTTGCACGTTTTCTGATTTTTCCATCAGAATCCTTATTGTATTAGTCATAAATACATTTCTTCTCTGATGATTCCAAATTCTGAATCAAATCTGAGTCTGGTTCTAGTGCTTGCTTTGTCTCTTTAGATTGTTTTTTCTTGCCTTTTAGCATGCCTTGTAGGTTATTGTTGAAAGGTGGACCTGATACATCTAGCAGTAGGAACTGAGGTAATCATACTTTTAGTGTGAAGTTTTATGCTAATCTGGCTAGGAGCTGGACTGTGTTTGATGTCTACTGTAGATGTAGATACCAGGGATATCAGTTTTCTTCTAGTTTTCTTGTTTTTTTTTCCCCTCCCCTGTTGTCTTTGGGTTTCCCTAATAATTCTTTCTTAAACAGTGTCGGTGTCTTGCAGCTTTCTCATTTGTAATTCATTGTTATTATGTTGGAACCCTGTTGCTGTAGTGGTAAGGTATTGGGGAAGGAAGTGTTTTGTAATCTTAGGATGAAGCCTCAGTTTTTTTTTTTTTTTTTTTTAGTGGTCCTGAGTCCCTGAGTTGTGACCTTCAGAAGTGTTTGTTACGTTCCCCTGTCCTCCTCTCCCCTTAGATGAGACAGGAACGCTAGAAGGGTCAGCAGTTATCTAATTGTTCTTTCTCCACGTAGATAATGCTCTGGGCATGTTTCAATATGATTACGTTCCCTTCCTCCTGCTAAAGTCACAAGGAAATGTTCCTCAAATCTTTGTGGTGAAAACCTCCTAAAAACCTTGTAGGGCTTCTGGAGGTAAAACCCAGGAAAGTGTGGGGACCTATCTAAGACTGGGACCTCAGGATTTTTTTTTTTTAACTCAAGCTACTTCAAACTTGGCTTCCAGCGGTTCATCAATTGCTGTTTAAGCCATTCCTGTTCTAGGTAAGCTGTGCTGCTTCTCTGTATCTGCCTGTGTCTTTCTGTCTGTCTGTCTGTCTGTCTGTCTGTCTCTCTCTCTCTCTCTCTCTCTTTGGTGGTGGTTTGCCCTGTGACCTCAGTTCTTGGAGGGAAAAAGATAAACTTACCGATTTTCAGTTTGTTCAGCATGTTTTCTTGTTGTAAGGATGGCAGTGAGGACTTCCAAGCTCCTTACATGTCATAGCTAACTGGTTTGTTTTTTTTTTTTAGTTATTTTTAATAAATAGTGCTATGTGAAGTGCCGTAGCTGTCTATGGCTTTGGTTTTGGAGTTCTCGTTTGTTTTGAAATGCTTTGTGAAACAATTCTCCAGTCTTAGTCTTTGTGAGGATCAGGTTCTAATTTCAGCTGGACATTTTAGGAATTGTTTTTTGTTTTTTTTTTTTTTGAGACAGAGTCTCACTTTGTTGCCTGGGCTAGAGTGCCGTGGCGTTAGCCTAGCTCACAGCAACCTCAAACTCCTGGGCTCAAGCAATCCTTCTGCCTCAGCCTCCCAAGTAGCTGGGACAACAGGCATGTGCCACCATGCCCGGCTAATTTTTTCTATATATATTTAGTTGGCCAATTAATTTCTTTCTATTATTAGTAGAGATGGGGTCTTGCTATTGCTCAGTCTGGTCTCAAACTCCTGACCTTGAGCAATCCACCCGCCTCAGCCTCCCAGAGTGCTAGGATTACAGGCGTGAGCCACTGCGCCCGACCAGGAATTGGTTTTAACATGATTTGTTTTTCTTATTGTTAGCACTTTATCTTTAGTTACTGCTGTGCTTGTTTGGATAGTGTGGTAAGCTCACTGGCTTAGACGTGAGAAGTACAACTAGAGACCTCAGGTAATTTAGTGTCCATAAAATGTTTTATTAATAAATTAAGAAATCAGTGAGAATGTAAATAAGACAATAAAGAGATTAAAAACTTCAGAAACGTTATGCTGTATTAACTGAAAGTCCTTTTATGGACATTGTAACTTATCCTTAGTTCTTTTAAGTATTCTTAGCTTTGAGGATTATCTATTAGGTAAGTCCTTTTCTACTCATTAAATTCTATTAGTCACTGTGCCTTTAGTTCCTCTAAGAGATGCAGTACAGAGGTGGCTTTGATTGGAGATAGACTTCCTGATTTTCCACTTAATAATTGTAAGTGGAAATTATTTAACTTCCTTACTGTATTCAGCAAATAAATGTCTTTCTGAGTCTTTATTTCCTATAATAAGGTTCTCATGAGGTTTAAATCAGGTTAGTGTGTGTAAAATGTACATGTTAAAATTTGGTAAGGTTATATAAAGAAACCAGAGACATATGGACTCACTGAGAAAAATTCCAACATTTACCCTTACAGCTGTCCTTTTAGTGGTTGATATTTGGTGGCATGGAGGAAACCTATATGGACTTGTGTTACATTTGAGAGTAAAATTAAGGCATAGGCTGGGCTCGGTGGCTCACGCCTGTAAGCCCAGCACATGGAAGGCTGAGGTGGGAGGATGGCTTGAGGCTAGGAGTTTGAGACCAGCCTGGGCAATATAACAAGACCCAAGCTCTACAAAAAACAAACAGATTTACCAGGCACAGTGGTGCCTGATATGGCTACCTGAGGCTGGAGGATTGCTTGAGCCCAGGAGTTGGAGGTTACAGTGAGATATGATCATGCTACTGTCCTCCAGCCTGGATGACAGAGAGAAGAGAGACTCTGTCTCTTAAAAAAAATTAAGACATAAAAATTTTATAAGACAATTTGACTTAGGCTTTATTTTATAAACTTATATAGTTAATACCTGACAATTTTGGAAAGGATTTCTTATAATACTACTTGAATAAGGGCATAAATTGGTAGATTTTCAACACTTCAGTGAGTAGTATACTTGTAAATAAAGGAGGGTGGAAAGAATCAGTTGGATTAGTGAAAAGTCAAAATTGTTAATTTTTAATGTATAAGTGAAGTTATGGGTATTAAAAAATGAACTGTGTATTTTATCATGTATTATATGTAATTTTAAAACTAGAAACACATTCACATGTGAGTAATTTCTTAATTGGAAGTGGATTATGTTGGAAAACATTAGGAAAAGATGTTTTCAATTTTTAACTTAATTTAGGTCATACAATGTCTTTGTTTATAAAATTTTGAAGAAAATTACACAAGTTAAAAAAGGGAAACTTTTTCAGCATGAAAGCAATGATTTTATTATATGACAGAAAGGAGGAAGAAAAAATATTCCCTGTAATCTTATCTAGATAACACTTAACTGTAAACATTTTGGGGTATATTTTATAGCAATATTTTTATACATTTTTTTTTTTCAGACAGAGTACCTGGGCTGTTGCCTGGGCTAGAGTGCTGTGGCATCAGCCTAGCTCACAGCAACCTCAAACTCCTGGGCTCAAACAATCCTCCTGCCTGAGCCTCCCGAGTAGCTGGGACTATAGGTGCACACCACCATGCCTGGCTAATTTTTCTATTTTTAGTAGAGATGGGGTCTCACTCTTGCTCAGGCTGGTATTGAACTCCTGACCTCAAGCAGTCCTCCCACTTCGGCCTCCCACAGTGCTAGGATTACAAGTGTGAGCCACCGTGCCTGGCCTTTTATGCAATTTTAAACATAATTGTAATCACACTTTGTAGTCAATTTATGGACTGGCTGGTTTTGGTTAGCATTGTGTTATAGTATGAGCCATTTTCCGTATTGTATTTTAACTTTTTTGGATTTAATGACTGGTATAATATTGTATGATTTTTGTGAATACCTGTTTACCCAGCCATTATTTTAAAAATTTTAAAAATTATTTTTTAGTGATACATAATAGATGTACACAGGTTTTTTTTTTTGAGACAGAGTCTCACTCTGTTGCCCAGGCTAGAGTGAGTGCCGTGGCGTTAGCCTAGCTCACAGCAACCTCAAACTCCTTGGCTCAGGTGATCCTCCTGCCTCAGCCTCCCAAGTAGCTGGGACTACAGGGATGCGCCACCATGCCTGGCTAATTTTTTCTATATATTTTTAGTT
>CAUYMX010027044.1:0-20825 GCA_963573855.1 Lepilemur septentrionalis | reverse complement strand
GGGCCATGGGTGTGTTACCACCCAGGGCACAGGTGCCCAAACTCGCCAATCACAAGCTCCTCCAAGTGCGTGTTAAAAATACTGACTTCTGGGCTCCTCCCCTAGAGCAGCAGTCAGATTTGGGGAAGACCAATCATCTGTCTGGAGTGATGGTTACAGTGAGGCAAGTTTGGGAAACCTGTCCTTACTTGGCCACAAAGGCGGATTGTTCTGGGCTGTGGCCAGGGCAAAACCACCTGCAAACTATAACAATCAGCTGATTCTTTTGTGTTTAATTCCTCCCTGCCACAAGAGTCAGTCTACTCCGATAGTCTACTCCGATATGTCTGATGTTTAGCAGAGTAAAAATAATCACCTCCGTGGAGCTGGGTGCATTTTCACTGTTTCCCTTTCCATTCTGGTAGTCATACAGGTATGAGTTTATTATCTGTGTGATGCAGAGTTTGAATCCTGGCTCTCCCTCTTAGTATCAGTGATTCTCTACTCCAGTTGCCCATATGATCACCTGAGGAGCTTTTAAAAAATACTAATAAGCAGCCAACCCTGACCAGTTAGTTACATGAGAATCTTCAGGTAAGGAGCCTAGGCGTTGCCAGCAATGTCACCCTAAGCTTCAGGAACCTTACGGACAAGATGAGAATAAGCATAGACCATACCTTATGGGGTTATTGTGAGAACTACATGAGAAAACAGCAGTAGGTAACATGATTTGTGCACTATTCTGTTCTAAGCGCTTTCCATGTACTATTTAATGTATATTAAGTGGGCTGACACACATAAAGTGTTTAGACCAGTGTCTGCCAGAGTAGTACTCAACGCACGCTAGTGTTATTCTCATCCCTGAGCTCCTGTGAGCCTCAGGCAATGACTCCTGGTCACGTGCTGCCTTGCACTGCACTCGACCTAAATGCCAAGGTCCCTAGAATGTACTTTCCTCATGCACAAAGGAGAGTGTGCGTTCTTACTGGCTGCGAGTCACCTGGCAGGAAACAAGTGACTAAGTCACTCACTTACCTCTCGCAGACATGCAGGTGGGATCCATACATCACAACCCCCCTAGTATGATGACCTGACAATTACTATGTGCCAAGTCGATGTCCAGTGACTGTTAGTGCTAGTGAGGTCGTTAACAGCAGCAGGGATGAGTCCCACGCCCTGCACCTGCCCCCAGAGGAAGTGTCAGACAAGGGAAAGGATGTAACTGAGGAATGAAATGAATGGGGAAGAGACAAATCCAGATGGGAATCAAGTGGAAACTAATCCGGGAAACCGTGAGAAGGAAACTCAGGTTCCTACTGACAGTGATGTGCAGAAATGACAAAGACGCAGGCCGTGGGGGCTGCTGGGAGAACTGCCTTCTTGGAAAGGTGTCTACAAGTGTGGGTGGCACTTATGGGTTATCGGTGGGAAGGCATTGTAAGTTATCTACCCAAATTGCCCCAAACCAGGCATTCTGTGACAATAGGAATTGTGTCTTTTATTTAACTAGGCAGCTGCTATTGGACCAGGGCCAGGTTGCAAGGCTTTCTCTGCAGAATTCCCGGGTGAGCATGTGAGGGAGGTGATGTTGTGCTGTTTCCTCTCGTGTACAGTCAGCCAGGACGTGGGGAATCTAGGAAGCGGCTCGCCCACATGCCATGGTCCCCAAGAGAATGTAGTCAGGCACTTTGCAACACAGGCTGTGCATAACATGGCTTGTTTTTATACCTTGGCATGTGGTGCCACGCAATAAACTAGATGGATAAATCAGTGGCCCATGGCACCTCCACCTTAACACTTCTGGTGAAGACAGACTATTCCTGTGACGACTAAATGAGTTGACATTTATAAATCATGTAGAAGGATGCCTGGAACATAGCTTGTGCTATACAAATGCTACAGCTATCATTCCTGTTTTAGGAAACCAGGGTTAGAGTTGGTTCTCAGAATCTATAGCTTCATCTTCTGCTCCTCATTTTCCTCATGGGTCCCTAATTCCAAGTCTTATTCCCTTGGATTTGTCCTCACCCAGTACTCCACTGTCCTGACCGCAGAATCTATCACAGGTTCTCTGACGTCAAAGGCTTGGGACAGACGTGCTCGAATGTCCCAATCTGCAGAGCTGCTGCATAGAGGTAACCTGGGATGGGACCATTTGTGTCCAGGGATAATTACCCACTATAATATCTTGCGGTGGAATATGTGAAATGTACAGCTCTAAGGCTGTTACACTCTCTGCACGCAGCTGAACATTCTCGGATGAGAGCTGTTTCTTCACGTTGGTCATGTTGGGACCATAGCACAGTGACCTAGAATGAGCTTCATTTTTGTCAGTGGTGTGTTTATCAGTTCAGAGTTAGACTGTGTCTGAGTACAAATCCTAGCTCTGCTATTTAGCCACCACGTGACCTGAGGCAAGCTCCTTAGCCTCTCTTAGTGAAGGATTTTCTCGCATCTACAATGGCAGAAAAACTTCCTCATTGTGAGGGTCAGAAACAATACAAAGCTCCTAATCCAGTGTTTGGCACACGGCAGACAAAAAATGATGACTCTTATTATTATAGAAAGGAAGCGGACACAGTTTAAGAACATGATTTAGGAAGCAATGGAGAAGCTTTGCGCTTTGCGTGTTTTCAGATAAGACTAAGGTTTTATTTCTCATTTAAGTGTCAGCTACACTGTGGAGTCTTTGCTGATTTCCTGAGTGCAAGGACACTCTCCTCCAGCATAATGTTCATGGCCCTTTGTCAGAACTGCCCGTGTCCCTCCTGCGTTCCAGCTACCGCTTAGTCTGCCCAGGCTGCCACAACAAAGTACGACAGACCGGGCAGCTTCAACAGACATTTATTTTCTCACAGTTCTGGAGACTGGAAAATTCCAGGTCAAGGTGTCATCGGGGCTGCTTCTGTGGCTTCTCTCCTTGGCTTGTCGATGACCACCTTCCTGCTGTGTCTTCCCATGGTCTTCCCTGGGTGACTGTGCCCTCATTTCCCCTTCTTATAAGGACACTGATCATATTGGATTAGGGCCCACACTAATAAACTCATTTTAACTTAAATCACCTCTTTGAAGATTCTATGTCCAAATACCGCCACATTCAGAGGTACTGGGGGGTAAGACTTCAGCATGTAGATTGTGGACATCCCGTAACATCCATGTGCATGTCTTATCACTGGGCTTCTCTTTCACCAAGTTCTTGGAGGAAAGGCTGTGCTTTGCATCTTTGTACCCCTGTGTGCATTGCTCCTAATAGGTACTCCACAAATACCGGTTAAATGAACATATTATGCAAAAGAGAAAATGCCAAAATAATGTCAGGGAGAGGAAGGGGCCCAAAGATCTTAAAGGACTATTTTTTTTTTTTTTTTTTTTGAGACAGAGTCTCACTCTGTTGCCCGGGCTAGAGTGAGTGCCATGGCATCAGCCTAGCTCACAGCAACCTCAAACTCCTGGGCTCAAGCTATCCTTCTGCTTCAGCCTCCTGAGTAGCTGGGACTACAGGCATGTGCCACCATGCCCGGCTAATTTTTTCTATATATTTTTAGTTGTCCAATTAATTTCTTTCTATTTCTAGTAGAGACGGGGTCTCGCTCTCACTCAGGCTGGTTTCGAACTCCTGACCTTGAGCGATCTGCCCGCCGCAGCCTCCCAGAGTGCTAGGATTACAGGTGTGAGCCACCACTCCCGGCCAAAAGTACTATTTTTAATTTGCAGCTAAAGTGCAGAAAGGAGGCAGTTTTGTGAAAAAGTCTTTTCTCCCTCCCAGAGTCAGGGCCACCCTCAGAAATAAAAGGTTGTGCTCACTTCGGCAGCACAGATACTAAAATTGGAACGATACAGAGAAGATTAGCATGGCCCCTGCGCAAAAATGACATGCAAATTTGTGAAGCGTTCCACATTTTTAATAAATAAATAAAAGAAAGGAAAAGGAACAAAGGGGTCTGCACTCCTGGATGCTTCTGTATCCCCTCGGGAAGAAGTTCACTGGAAGGGGCACCAGTGACAAGGGCACGGGCTCAGCTGCCCTGGCTCCCTGGCCACCAGAGAGCTCACCAGAAGATGGAACCCAGAGCTTGTGCAATGGGAGCTGGACTGTTCCCACGGGACTGCAGGCAGGGGACACTGGCCAGTATAAAGGTGTTGGTGGTGCCCTCCTGTGTCTCCAGGGCCTCAACCATCTCAGTGTCAGGCTCATACTTCTAACTACTGGCATCTTCGACTCTGTGCTTGCAGGCTTATTCCAGATCCATGGAAGGTCAGAAGTACTGGGGACTTTGCACCTTCCCCGCACCCCAAGCAGCCGTCTACCAGGGCCTCTGCGGTCTTGCTGTATAGACTGCTCTGCCCTCTTACCCTTCCCAGAGGATGCGGGTGCTTTGCCTGGTTCCCGCAGCTGCTCTACAGGAGGAAGCTCTGTCGCCACCTGCACCCCTTTATAATAGGCTGCCTTCTCCACTTCCCAGCCAGTGTTCCCTGCATCTCCCAAATAAATGACTCACCCTGGAGTCCTTGGCTCAGGGTCTGCTTCAGGAAGATTGGAACCTAACACACCAGCATTTACCAGACTAAATCCAGTTCGAAAGCTCCCCGGCAAAGGTGCCCTGGCTTCCCTGGTGTCTTTGCTTAACTAAGCTCCTCTTCCTTGGATAACTGTAGAGAGCGTGGTCCGATGGCACATCTAGGGTCGGATTCAGTCAGTTCACTCATGTGGGCTCTGTTTTGTATCCTCTTTCCACGTCACCCTCACCCCCATGCTTTTTATCCATTTGCAAAAGCAAGGAGAGGAAATCAGGAGCCAGGTTTATAAACTAAGGTTATAGGAGTTCCTAAACCAAGCACAAAGGAATTGCCCAACTAAGACCCTGCCAGGGACAGCTCCAGCTCAGAGCCACCTCGGGGTCTCAGGACCTCGTCCTCCAAGGCCTGGATATGACTGAAGCACTGCCTCCTGCTCTACCCATTCCTCAGCAGAACTCTTTGGCATTCGGGCCCGGCTGCTAAATGCATGCTAATTTGGAATGTATTAATAAGTATAAAAGCAACTGTCATTTTATTCTGACAGGGATGCAGGCCCAACACGCAATCACGTTTGGGAGATATAAATGAAACCAGCGGCACTGAAGAATGAAAATGCTTTCCACAGTCCTAGGAACAGCTGTGAGCACCAGGGAACAGCTTGTTTATCATCTTCCATATAGCCTTCCCTGTTGCTGGACGTTAACGGCCTTTAACTAAGCCTTTCCTCTTCAGTATCATTGCATTGCAAATGAAGAATTTGATGGTCATTTGTAACTACAGTCTCTTAGGGAACCATTCACTGGGCAAGAGTTAACTGCCCTCCCCTCCACTGGGAACACGAGCATTCAGATTTGTTGTGCTGGCCAGTAAAAATGCCCACCTGGACATCTTCTTATGGTTATCTTGGGAACCACCTTCACACCAGGGAAGGAAAGAGCATAGTACCTGACCCTGAAGGACTGAGAACCTGGCAGATTTAATTCATTTTTATTATCTGACATTCAGTGCAATAAACTTTTGTCTGTTTGTTTCACGGGCAACCTACACTCATAACAAACCAAAATCAAAAGAACCTTTCTTCTGTTCAGGTAGTCAGTCACAGAAGCAAACAGGTGAAGTGGCAGCACCTTGGTTTTTTAGCAGAGAGATGCAAGGTGCCTTGATACTTCATGAAAATACTGTCCACTCACCTTAGCGAGGCATTCAAGGCCCTCTCATGATCGGGCCTCAACTCACCTTCCTTCCTTTCCCTCCGACCAGGGGCTTGATGTTTTCTGCAGCCTGGAAGATGAGCACAGCTCCTCCTAACCCACTCCAGCCCTCTTAGCATCCCTGTCACAAAGAGCCCCAGAAGTGCCTCCTCTTGGTCTGCTTCAGGGAGAATTGAACCTAACACACCAGCATTTATCAGACTAAATCCAGTTCAAAAGCTCCCCTGCAAAGGTGCCCTGGCTTCCCTGGTGTCTTTTCTTAACTAAACCCCTCTTCCTTGGATAACTGTAGAGAGCGTGGTCCGATGGCACATCTAGGGTCGGATTCAGTCAGTTCACTCACGTGGGCTCTGTTTTGCATCCTCTTTCTACGTCACCCTCACCCCCGTGCTTTTTATCCATTTGCAAAAGCAAGGAGAGGAAATCAGGAGCCAGGTTTATAAACTAAGGTTATAGGAGTTCCTAAACCAAGCACAAAGGAATTGCTCAACTAAGACCCTGCTGGTCTTAGTTCACTATTTTTATTTACAGTCCTCTGCATGTTACTTACAGGTCTACTTATTTCCTTCTTCTCCTTCTCTGAATGTTAGGTACTGTCCTTGCCATCGGGTTCCTAGCCCTGGAGACCCAGGGCTGTGTCCCTCATCTCCAACTCCCTTCCAATTCTAGCCAAGGACGCACACAGAGCAGGTGCTCAACAAGCCTTGTTCGAATGGAAAGCTACTTTCTAACAGGCTATCTATTCAAACAGAATACACAGCCACTGTTTCTAGGGAATTGCGAATAATTCTACTTAGTTAGGGGGTTCTCTCCCATCAGCTAAAAAAGGTAGCATATCATTTCCTTTTTAAGAAACTTTAGTTTTTAAATAACATACAGCTTGAAAGGTTTTCTTCAAACACTACCTTTGAAGTTTCTGCTGTATTTCAAAAGGGATCCCATAAGGTGGTTCAATATTCCATAAAAGTTCTTGTCAAAAAGGTTACTAAAATTACAGATTAAATAACCAGTTGTTTAAAGATTTACTTTTGAGTCATCAAAAATTTTTCTCATACTTTGTGTTTTTAATAACAAATACATCAATAAAAAAATTACCTTGTTAAAATCAATTGAGGACTCAAACATCTTCTGTATGACTTTTCCGAAAATATCTGGAAAAAGAAAGCCAAAATATAGCAAAATTACTTTTCTAGTAAACATATAAAATGTATATTTATTTAAAAAGAGGTCTATATGTGCTTACAAGTTATACCTATATGTCTAATATTATTCTTATACTTCTGTTCCTATTTGTTAATGTAGGTAAATAATTGAATTAATGAGCCTCTAGCCAGAAAGAATAGATGATAATTTTTTTTTTTTTGAGACAGAGTCTCGCTCTGTTGCCCAGGCTAGAGTGCCGTGGCATCTGCCTAGCTCACAGCAACCTCAAACTCCTGGGCTCAAGTGATCC
Source organism: Lepilemur septentrionalis (assembly GCA_963573855.1). Classification (NCBI taxonomy): domain Eukaryota; kingdom Metazoa; phylum Chordata; class Mammalia; order Primates; family Lepilemuridae; genus Lepilemur; species Lepilemur septentrionalis. The sequence continues at coordinate 13,664 of CAUYMX010027044.1, read as the reverse complement.
TCCTGCCTCAGCCTCCCGAGTAGCTGGGATCACAGGTGCGATGTTATGACTGCGTCCATCACACTCGAAGTGTACTACCAGTGGGCAAAAGAAACTCCACGGTGAATCCTTTTTCAAAGCAAAGAAATTCAGATTTACAAAACAAAGCAAGCCACTTCCCCGCACCGCTTTCTGCAAAACAACTTCCCTCCTCTACAGCGCAGGGAGACGTGAGCTGTTTAAAGACTCTGCCTTAGGAACAAGGCTGTGCGATAGAAAAATAATGCGAGCCACTTCGGCAATTTTAACTTTTCTAGCAGCCACATTCTAAAAAGTGAAAAGAAACAACTGATCAATTAATTTATTTTAAATTAATTTTAGTAATATGTTTCCTTTTGCTGCTATATCCAAAATATCATCATTTTAACACGTAGTCAATATACAATGGATGGGATATTTTATAGTCCCATATTCTTACTAAGTGTTCAGAATCTCTCGTGTATCTTACACTTAACTTCAGTGCATCTCGGTTCGGATCGGCTACAATCCAAGTGTTCAGTGGCCACAGCATGCTAGTGGCCTCTGTGCCGGACAGTGTAGGTTTGGAGGCTGCAGCTCCCCTGGCCCACACCCATCCTGGAGCGATTACACTTCTCCCAGCGTGGCAAAGACTCTATCCATTGCTTTATTCTCCCTGCTCCTTGCATACATTGTCACAGGAGAAACACAAGGTGAACATCCTTTATGCTCAGAACCACAATATCGCAGAAATGCCTGTAGTACATGTCCAAGCATCTCTATTTGTAAAGCCCTGGCCTTACCATTCTGCGGCGCACACCTCATTTGGGAACTCCTGGAAACCCACACTAGGAAATTCTATCTCAGTTCTAATACATCTGCTGCTGGTGAGAATGTTGAACTGATTGTGGTCCATCTCAGAAATCATGTGGAAGAACCAGGGTCCCACCCCTGGGCTCCCTGGCTTGGTGGTTTACAAGTGTCACATGCCTTCTGCTGCACTACAATCCTTTGTCTAAGTGTGGAAGCTTATAAAAGACTTCAGGTGGAAACCACCTCAACCTCAGATCTCCTGCACCCACAGCAGGGCCAGGGCTCCATAACGCTGTGTGGTATTGATGCTGTCTAAACACAACGTCACTGTACCAGAAGGACCTGGCTTCTACTCTGGAGATCAGATGGGCACCCTGAATTCTGCGACTAGTTCCTTGTATTGCCTGAGGAGCAAAGTACCCATCAGAATGCGCATGATGCATAGCACTAACCAGCAGCCATGGAAGCTAGAAAACCTCAGTTTACCCAGATACTTGCCAGAGACGACCCCGTCATGACTAATACCAGTTCTGATGGTTTCCAAATGAACAGATTTTACCCTAACATTTCTTATCCTGTTTACCTCTTTCTTTTCAGCCCTGATAAGGAGTACATAGTCCTGTGTGGGTTATAAAATCAGGTAAGCCAAGATAGTAGTAGCAGCCTGTGTTTGTTAGAAGTGTGCTGTTTACTTACGCCTGACCCAGTCTTCTGAGTCATTCAGTGATAGGCAACCATCTATCAAGTGCCCATGGTGTGCCAGGCAATGCCATACCTGACAGGAGGGGATAAGCTCTAGACCCCATCTTTGAGGAACCAGTCTTTATCCTGCCCTTCAGGTATATGGAGATAACAGTGACCACCTTATGGGTCCTGAGCCGCTTGGGGGAACCATGGAGACAGAGCTCATGAGGCACTTAGCACTGTACCAGATGCCTTAAAGAGAAGCCAGTGAGTTCTTCCTGCCCTAAACTCAGGGCACTTTGTCACACGGAGTTTCATTTTCCACTATATTAATGTCATGCTCTTTTCTATAACACGATCTTTGCCTCTTGAGATATAACAGTGGGAGGGAACGACTTAAGCTAGTTGATGGGAGCTGGGTGCGGTGGCTCACACTGTAATCCCAGCACTTTGGGAGGCCAAGGCTGGGAGGATCACTTGAGGCCGGGAGTTCAAGACCAGCCTGAGCAACATAGCACGATTCTGTCTCCACAAAACATAAAAAATATATTAGCCAAGCATGGTGGCATCCACCTGTAGTCCCAGCTCCCTGGGAGGCTGAGGAAGGAGGATCACTAGAGCCCTGGTGCTCGAGGCTGCACTGAGCTGGGATCACAATACGAACTCCAGCCTGGGTGACAGAGTAAGAGTCTATCTAAAAAACAAACAAACAAACAAAAAAAGCTAGTGGAAGAGGAAGTTATTTTCATGGGTAAAAGACTGTTTCTCAGTATCTGGTCTTATAGTGTCATGTACCAGACCCCAAAAAAAGAAACTCCATGGATCTCTTCAGAATAATGGTGACTGTTAACATCTCTCCATTCACCTCCTAGATAGATCTTTCAATGCCTTCTGGCTTGGGAGTTGCTTTAAATTTCATGTGATGACGTAAATCAAGAAACATAGCAAGCAGCAAGGGGCTAATTCTGCCTTCTTGTGTTAGTGAGGCCATCAAGTTAAAAGGTGGTTTGGTTTTGTTTCATCTTAGTCGAAACTCATCTTGACTAAGATATTTCTGTTCACTCTCTTCTTTTAATACATATGTAGGTTCTGGCCCAAGCTGGGCCTAATGAAATTCCACCCTTGTAATGCTCTCCTGTAAAGTGGATAGAGAACATAAAAATTCCTTTTGTTTGCAGTTGATTTATCAGACTTGTGCCAAGATTAAGTGCTCTTGGAAAGATTTCGCTGATAATATCTGTAAGCCGGCCCTGTTGGGCATTTATGTTTACTTGAAAATGTGATTAATTAGGAGCATAAACAGTGTTAAATGCCTGTGAAGAGACCACAGAGGCCCTCTTTTGCTTTTAGAGCATTATCTTAAATACACATGGCTTGGGGTCTTGCACATGGCCCCGAGCTGAGAAGGATTTACTCTGTTAACTCATGCATTGAATGAACACTGATCAAAGCAAAACAGTTTTGTGGGGGTTTTTTTGTTCGTTTGTTTGAGACGGAGTTTCACTCTGTCACCAGGGCTAGAGTGCTGTAGCGTCAGGCTAGCTCACAGCAACCTCAAACTCCTGAGCTCAAGCGATCCTCCCGCCTCAGCCTCGCAGAGCGCTAGGATTACCGGCGTGAGCCACCGTGCCTGCCCAAGATATTATTTATATTTTCCTACAAGCATTAGTTTATTAACTTTATATATAGAATAAAATGATATTCAAGTTTAATTCAGAGATGCACAAAAACTTGGTCTGTATATGGATAATTTTAGTAAATTAAATACTAACTAAAACACAACTATAATTGTTTATTTCCAGGCACACAAGACATTCTCTGCAGGCACTTACAGAGAAATCTAACAACTTGCCCTTGTCTAGACCAAATCCCTGAGGGGATATGGGGCAGTAGGCAAACCAAGTGGAACTCCTGATGCGTCCGGATAAAACACACATCTAGACAGTTCAAACAATTAACCCCCTGGATGTGCCGGCATCCCACAGGGGTGGAAGATCAGGAGGCATTTTGCCCTAAGCAAAGCAGTGTTCAACCCAGTGCCTGGTATATAATACACCAATACAGATGTATTAGCATCTTTCACCTCTGCCCTGGGACCACACGGCCTTCAACACTCTACTCTTCCCCCTGAGGTCCTCAGCTAGTGGTGCAGAATTCCAGTTCTCAGCTGTATCCACGTGTTGCTTCTTCTTCTTCCTTGGCCACACCGCTTGACTATTCCCCAGGCCCCTTGCGGTAAGGAGAGACCACAGGACTTGAGTTCTGACCAGTGGAATGTGGACAGACATGCACACATACCACTTCTAGGCTTGGCTTCTGAAACCTCCCAAAAGACCCTTCCCATTTGCCCTGTTTATCCAACTCCCAGCTAAATATGGAGGGTCCAGTGGAGAATTCTGAAGTCCAAGGGGATGGCAGAAACATTAGGTAGAACAAGCCAGAGTCCCCAGACCGCCCCACCCAACTCACTGCAACCTCTACATTGGACTGAGCAGTGAGTGATAAACATTTTGTATTGAGACAAAATGTTTATACTGGGCTTTTTTGTTACAGCAAATGGTGTTACTTACCTTAACTAAAATACACCTTACCTAATTAAGACCCCTGACATCTTCTTGCTGCATGCCTCGTCTGCCTATAGCCTATTCTGCCAGCTTTGACCAAACAAAGAACGAGAAAAAAGTCTCATTTTTCTCAGAAGAGAGTATACACACACATGACACATGCAGGTGAAGCCTACAGATCTGCACTAATGTACACTGAGATTTTAAAAGACATCTTCAATCAAAGATCTGGATTACTGTATTCATAAAAGAGAATGAATGAAAAGGTATTTGAGCCCATAAAAATAACTACAAAATACAGTGCAGTATAGCTCCCATGAAACACTCATCCTGTCTGCTTCTCATCTGTTGCCCACAAAGCTTGGATAATCATCCACAGCCTGACATATGTCCATGCACCTTGCAAAAGCTTCTCCACCAACCAAATTGTCCTAACCTACAAAGCACATGTTCATAACTGGTTTAAACCACTGAGTCAAGCAGGTATATACTGCCAAAATATTTAAGGAAAATGTTCCCAGGTAAACAGTGTTATCAGATACGAGTTAAGGCTAAATTGGCTTAAGATCTTGGGACCATCTCCAAGAGTTATGTGCATAGATAGCAGTCAGTTGGGTGTGGGGCACTAGCTTCCAGGCCCAGGCCACTCTTTCTGGAGGAGAACGCAGATTTAACTCAAGATGCAGAGCCAGTTGGTGAAAATATAAACATGTATGTGGTTTATGTGTAGCCACCAGCACTTTCTCCAGGGCTCCCCTAAGGAAGGGATCTTCCACCCCAAGCAGAGGTAATTCACTGCAGTTGAAGTCGTCTTCCTTCACTGGCCTAGGCTTGCTGGGCTTTGTTTTTATGCTTTAGAACCTCCTGATTCAGATTTCTAAAAGGAAAATCTGTCTTCTCACAACAGGAAGATACCTCATGACTTTAAACAAACTCAGAAATCTCTGGTTATTTGGATAGCTTGACTCAGTTTACCTTTTATCAAGGAAAAAATGTTTAAGGAACCAACTTGTTGCATGAAATAGTTTAAATCTGCATTGAATCAGCATAGTACATGTGCTCAGTTCTGAAAGCTGGTAGGTTAATTTAAAAAGAAAAGGAAGAGGATCATGTCTTAGACATTTTATTTTAACTTAAGGCATACAAATACACATTCATTTGCCCATCATTTGATGCAAAGCCTGTTACCTCATTTCCAAAGCCCAAGCTCAAGGTAGATGAGAATGGCCTCGCAAGCTCCTAAAGTCACAATGTCTACACCTAGAGTGAGCAGTTCAGAAAAGAAAGGCGTGATCACAGACTCTGCCTCAAGATACAAGGTACCTGGCTCATTTGGTTCTTCAGTGACTGGGATGGGAGAGGGGTGGGCTTTTATCTACATACTCCTTCCCAAACATCGGAAATAACTGTGCCCGTCAGGGTTCTCCAGAGAGACAGAACCGATAGGAAACAGAGATCTAGACATACAGCTATAGATACAGAGATTTATCCTAAGGAATCATGGGGGCTGGCAAGTTTGCAATCTATAGGGCAGGCTTGAAACTCAGGCAGGAGTATGCCACAGTCTGGGGGCAGGATTGCTTCTTCCTCAGGAAACCTCAGTTTTTGCTCTTAGGGCCTTTCAACTGATTGGACAAGGCCCACACATATAACCAAGGGTAACGTCTTTCATTTCATCAACCATTAACGATTGTAGATGCTAATCACATCTACAAAATACTTTAATAGCAACACCGAGATTACTGTTTGATTAAGTCACTGGTTACTACAGCTTGGCCAAGGTGACACAGAAGACTAACTCTACCCAAGCCAGCCATTGTTCCTACTGGAACAGTTTTGCCTGGTAGGTGTGTTGGAGCTGAACATCTCTGAGCAGCCCTGTTTCAGAGCAGGGACCTTTCTAGACAACCTGAGCTCCCCCTACCAAGAAAAAGGCAGCAGTTGGGGCCCATTTAGCAAGAGGGCAGGAGAGCACACCTAGTCTCTGAGGGCAACAGATATTGATAACCCTGAACCACCCAGAAAAAAAGTTGGCTTCTCTTGAGTGTGCACTAAATCAAAAGGCCAGCAAATAAATGTGTTTTGAAAAGATTTCCATTGAAAGTGCTAGAATTAAAGAAGTTTGCCACTTGAAAGATGAAATGTAGCTTCTCCAAAAAATGCATTCATCAGGCCCATCATCCAGCAGCCTGTTTGGTTACATGTGTTCGCTCTCAAGACAATGTGGGGAACACAATCTGCCCACTCCTGGGCTCACATTTCCCCATGGGTGGCATGGGTGAGACTGAAACCAAAGAAGTGATTTTGGGGGGACCCAAACAAAGCCACTTCCTCAGGTCCTGGAGTTCACCCGATTTCCTGACTGAGCGGATTTCCTTCTGCTGAGCTGAGTCTGTCTGAATTTAGTACCTTGGTGATAGACATTTAACGACCATCTCCTGCTACAAGCAGGCTACAATTTTCAGTTTCCTGGATCATTTCCGTTTAACCCTTGAAATCTTCATGCCAACACGACTAAACTCTTAGGTTTGGCTTTTAATGAAAGGATTGAGGCTTCAGACTTTTAGAAGCCAAGTCACGTTTATTAGACTTATCAAACGTGTCCCCCGCCTCCACTTATACGAGGAAGTGCTCCGGGGAGGGAGAGCCCCCTGGCCTTTATTTAATTACAATTCAAACACCCTTGGGTACTTTTATCCTCCATGTGGGCGGTCAGCACATGACTCTGTGCAGTCCCTCTCCTTTAACCGACCAGCATGCCTTCCTGACACACACTGGCTTTTGCTAGAATTAGCAATGGCACAAACTCGCTCTCTGCGTAAAGAGCTTGGAAAAAATGCTGTGCAGGAAGCTATCCTTGTGAAAACACCTGGGACCAGACTGGCCCTTTAGCTTTCTGCCAGCCATGTGCTCACACCATTGGTGGCTTATGATTTTATTTTAGGACGTAGCACTTGGTACAGCCCCGCCTGTCACTGGGCAGTTAATGCCCTTCGGTCGTTTCCAATTCCTTTACAGGAAGCCGGCACTCAGGTTGCACAAGCCTAAGGGAGGCTTCCAGGTGTCTTGGAGCTCAGCATCCTTGACAAATCTGCCCTGCAGACAAGGTCTGGGAAACCCCACAGCGCGCTGGGCTGCGTGCCCTGTGCTGCTGCTGCTGGCGAATGCGGGGAGAGGGGGCAAGGGCCATCGCTGCGAAAATAGCCAAAGTATTTGTGGAATCCCGTGGCATTTCCTCCCCGGAGACATTCCTGGAAAGCGTAATTCCACTGCCAGCCTTTGTCTCTTCTGTTCATCAGAAAAAGTTGGTCTAGAGGATGTTTGAAAGAAATGTGGTTTGAATCACAGTTTGGGGTCCGTACCAGGTCCACATGCTCTCACAGACACTGCTGTGAGAACGTGAATCAGCTTGACCCCATTGTGTTCTCGTACGTGGCAACAGGCTCAGCTGTTGACAATGGCTTCCAGGGTCAGAAGGTAAGATTAGGGCAGTTGAGGGAGACCTTTTGTTCCCTCGTGTATACTTTGAGCTAGCTTGAATATTCTAAAAATATTGAAAAGTTTTTAAATAAGATGATTTTATTGACATACCATTCTACCTACTACTCCCCCCAAAAATAAAAAAGACATAGTTAGTTCTTAATACAATAAAGATAAAAATTCTGGTTCCTGTAAATATGAATCAGATATTACCATATCTTATGTAGGTTATGTGTCCTAGGGCCACTTTTACAGTATTTCAGCGCATAGTATTTATCATAAAAAAAAGCCTACCAACTTCCAGTCATAATCATGTTAAGTAAAAGAGATCTGGTCTCCTTAAATTTGTATACATATACTGTCAGGGATAGAAAAACAGGAGATAATGGAATGATAGGAGCAGAAAAACAAGAAGGAGGAAACAGAGAAAAACAACAAGAAGGAAATAGTTACAGAAAAACAACCAGGGAAAACAGTTATTTCAGTCTTAAAGAATGGTGTAATTAGACCATGGAACAAGGACCACCAATCAGAAAATAGAAAAACAAAATAAATGCTGACTTTCCCCATCGCACGTATAGGAGAAAGGAATAGCTGCAACCTAACCTTTAAGTTATGTCCATACCTAGAAAAATCCAGACCCCCAAACCTGAGACATACAGTCATAAATAATTATACCTGACCTTTACATCAACATATACCACCAGCACATAAAAGGAGAAACACAGAAGAAGACAGGGTCTTCTCCACTTGCAGAGATGGACCCATTTCCTCTTAGGAAATGTACTTTTGCTTTGCACCTTTAAACTTTCCTTACAGTAAATTCTTCATGCAGAGTGTCCATCATCTCTCTCTGTCACGTGGGCCAAGGCTTGTGATTCCTCCAAGCCAGGAGCCCAAAAACTGGGGAAACACTTCAAAGTCCAGCCATGGACAGGACTGTGACATATATTATTTATTATTATTATTGTTAATTTTACCATACATCAATCCGGTCACAATTCTCTGAGAACTCTCCCTTTCCGTGCTAGCTTTCTGATAGTGCTTTAGAGGAAAGGAAGGAAAGAGAAGTGAGTACTTCCCCCACATCATAAATCACCCACCCAGCTAAGGGTCAGCACGTGGCAGCACAGGAGAGCAGGAAAATTGGAATGAGTCAGGACTGGCTTCAGGTTCTGGCTCCAGCACTAACTGGTTCGAACACGAGTCGAATTTCAGAACCTCTCTGGGCCTCAATTACTTCATCTCTAAAATGAAGAGAGAGCAATCACTACTTTGCAAGCGTATCAAAAATACGATGAATGACGTACAGCGGCTACCTGGCGGAATCCTTCCAGCAATCCTGGAAAGGAGGCGCTGCTATTCCCATTCCCAAATGAGGCAGGTGAGGCACAGGAAGGCTGGAGTAGCAGAACACTCAGCTGACAGACAGTGGGGCAGGAATGCCACCAGGGTCCCTTTCATGCTGACACCACTGCTCTTTTCAGCTGAGTTCCCATGTGGGTTCGGATTCCAGTTCCATCGTTGCCACGTTTGTGCATGAGGAGTGACTTAGGCCATTCGTTAAATTCTCTGTGCTTCAGTTTCTTCGTCTATGAAAAGGGGGGCTATGGTTTGAATGTGTCCCCTCCAAACTTCAGGTGGAAAAACTTAGTGGCCCGTGTGATGGTATTAAGGGTATTAAGAGGTGGGGCCCTTATGAGGTGATTGGTCAAGAGGGCTCCTCTCGGTGAATGGGGTTAAGGCCCTCATGGAAGGGGCTTCACAGCGTTTGGCTGCTTTGCTCTTCCGTTTGCACCCTGTGAGGACGCATCCCTCATCAGACCCCAAACCTGCCAGCACCTTGATCTTGGACTCCCAGCCTCCAGCACCATGAGAAACTTCTGTTCTTTATAAATTACCCAGTCTCAGGTATTTAGTTATAACAGCACAAAACAGACTAAGACAAGGGGTAATAATACGTACCTTACAGGATTATTCTAAGTAACGTAAATAACAGGTGTCAAGCACTTGGAGGAGTACCCGATGTGAAACAAATGCCCCAAAGGTGGTAGCGATGGTTGTAGCAGCTGTAGTAGTAGGTTATGAACAGATAGTTCTCTGGGCTTTTCAATGCAAGATAAATATTGGCAAAATGTCTGTTTGTAGCCGGTAAGAGGGTAAGACCAGGAGATGAGGGATTTTAGTTTTTGTTCTGGTTCTTTGTTAACTGGCCCCATTATATTGGGCAAGTCACTTACCCTCTTTGGGCCTAAGGTTCCTCATATATGTAATATGACATGGTCAGACTATATTCCCAAAAATGTTGAATACGCATGAATATGTCCCAGACCCTGTACTGGGTGCTAAGGATACAGAGATGACAAGATGCAATCTATGTTGTTAACAGGCTCACAGTCTACTGGGAAGTCAGATAAGTAAATAAAATGAAGAAGGTGTACTGTGTGGGGAGAGGCAGGTATATAAGGGCCAACGTCAGCAGGCCTAGTTGGGGAGTTCTGAGGAGTAAGGAAAGACTTACTAGAACAGATGGTATTTGAGCTGTGTCTCTAAAAAGGAGTAGAAATATCCAACTATCAAGTGAAGGGAAGGAACTCCAGGGAGAGGGAACGGCATGTGCGAAGTTACAGAGGCATGAGAGGACATGACAGATTTAAGGAACTGCAAATAATTGGCACTGCTTAAATTAAAAGTACAGGATGGGAGATGAGGAAAGGCAGGGAATTGCATAGTGCTTAAGGGCAGAGAATTCCAGCCCTGCCATTTAGTGGCTGTGTGGGCTTGGGCAGGTGGCCTAACACTCACTCTGTGTCTGGGTTTCCTCATCTCTACATGTTAAGCTATAGTTATCAATAACATTCCATTGAGTACCGGGGGGGCCATTAACTAATGATTAGCTCTGAGCTCCCTAACGGCTCTAAATATCCAACATTGTGTGAAATAAAGGCACCCACCGTGGGCCGAGCCCTCGCTGAGCACAGAATGAGCTGGTTTTATGTCATAAGGCTTCAGCCGCAGGCCAAGTGGGATGTGTGAGGCTCATCAAGGTATGCTCTGGCAGTTCAGACTCCAGACAAGGTCCCTTCTGCTTTGTGACCAATAGCAGGGCCACTGTGGCTGACTGGTCAGGTAGTCAAAATCCAGGGCTCTCTTCCGACACAAAATGATTTTTCCTCAAGCCGTGCAAGCTAGGACCAGATTTCTGACCCTGGCTTAGAGAGTCCAGCATTTTAACAAAGTCTTCCAATTATTCCTCGTGGCAGGGCTGAGGGCAGAGTTAGAAACTCCAAATGAGCCTGGGATTAGTCAGAGCCCAGTGCCCCTGCCCAAGACAACTTCCTAGAATCCAGTACAAACATGACATCTTCTTATTTGCTTTGAATCCCTCCTATATAAAGTTCCCTAATGCCAGAAAACAAACTTCCAAATGAAAAGGGAGTGAAATGCCTAAAGGCCACCTTCTTTCAATTTAAACACAAAACAAATCAGCTTCTGTGGTATCCATATCTATGCTTATTTATCAGCTGTGGGATTAGAAACCCTGCAGCCAGTGCAGAGATGAAAAGGAAAGCTTTATGACAGCAGAAGCACCCAGCCTTTCCTCCCCTGCTGTTCCTAAAACTCCAATCTCCAGCCTTATTCACCGCACTCTCACAGACTCCAAAGCTCTGAGTTCTGTTCAGGCTACTCACAAAATCACCCTCAAGTCCATGGAAAATACTGAAATATGCAGGTTTCCCCCATTCCTGCAACACGGTGTCAGAATGCTCCTGATACCGCAGAAAGCACACCAATGAACAGAAAAGAAATGGTAGAAATAGAACATCACCATTTAACAACTATGATAGTGATACTTTACTAAGGCAAGAATAACCTATGGATGCTAAAAACATTAGGCCGGTGATTGCTGGGGAACTGGATAGTACATAAAAAGTCTGGAAGACACTGCCTTCACCAAATAATCCAACCCAGTTTCACCAATAATGGCTCAAATTGACATCAAGAGCCTCCTGACGTGATACACTGAGAAGAGACATCATTTATGTAGTACACGTGACAAAAAATTTAATTTGAATAAAAACTATAAAGAACATTAATGGGAAAAGTTGAGAGATACAAATATGAACTATATAGTTGATGAAAGTGTTATAATAATGTCAAATGTCCTGAATGTAGTATCTGCATGTGGTTATGCAGGAGAATGACTTATGAGACCCATGCCGAAGTATTTAGTGGTGTGGCAAAATATTAGCAATTAATGAATCGAGGTAGAAGATAAACAGGTGTTCATTTGTACCATTCTTGCAATATTTCTAAAGGTTTACAAGTTATTCAAAATAAAAATTTGGAATGAAAAAAGTTCTTGGGCCTCTTCCCATCTTTCACATTAATCACTTTCCTTTTTCCAAACCCTACTTCCCAGTTAGCCAGTTAACCGATTTTCCTGGTTTATCAAGCTTAAAACGTTTTGATTCAGTTGCGGAGAGAGACAATGTTTTATGGCTTCTTTCTTCCTTGTTGTGATTCTGATTTAAGATAAGGAAAGAAACAGTAAAAAAATAATTGAGAAAATGTGAGTATTAAACTCAATGATGATAATAGTAAAAAAGTAGAATTCTCATTAATTTTTGGTAAGCTGGTAATGACACTGTGGATAGTAAGAAATGTCTATATTCTTTAGGAATGCAAACTGTGGTAGAAGGGAAAATAATGTCATGTTTGGGTTTGCTTTAAATACTTCAGCAAAGAAAAATGAAAAGAAAAAAGAAAAGAGGATAGATAAAGCAAATGTGACAAAATCAGGTAATTTTTTCATTTTGGCAATAGGCACATGGGGATTCATTATATTCTTTCCAGTTCTGAGTAGGTTTGGAATTTTTCATTATAAACAATTTATAGAACATCTTACCTCTGTTGTACTCCATCACTAATTCAGATCTTCTAATCTAACCTACTATTAATGAAGTCACCGATTAATTACTCCTTTGGCCTTTTATCTCTCTTCTACTTCATTCTGTTCTATGCAGTGCTGTCAGGGTAATCAGTATATAACCCCTTTTACATGGCCTCCACTAATCATCTTTAAAGCTATCCGTGATGTAACCCTACCCTTCCAATTCAAATCAAAGTGAGTACAGGCTTTGGAGTCACAGTAAACAAATATACATCTTGGTTTGCTCAGACAGGCCTGGTTTATACCTGTTGCCTTGGCATAATCATTACCAGTGCTCTTTTACTCTTAAAATGTCCTGGTTTAGATGACAGATATATGGTCACCATAAACCAGGTGATCCTGGGTTCAAATTCCAGGTCAGGCACTTAATGTTGGTAACCTTGGCAAATTCTTTAACGTCCCTGGGCCTCAATTTTCTCATCTGTAAAATGAAGGTAATAATACCTATCATTAAAAAATAATGTGTGGAAAGCTCTTAGCAAGACGTCCAACACATATTAAGCAATTAATAGACAGTTGCTATAATTATGAATCCCTTTAAACAAGTCCCCTCCAATCCAACCAGATCCCTGGCCCCCAAAACATGCCTGTTCATGACCCGTCTGGGACTTATAGATGCCATTCCCCCACCTATCAGAGCCTACTAGTTCTCTATCCTCAAAGTTAAAATTCGAGGTCCTCAGCTGACTTTCATCCTCACTAAATACCTACAACTCATACCTCACTTGGGACATTTAATGATCCACTGCCTTACGTGTTCCCTGGACTATTCTATGTAAATGCAATTTGTCTCCTGCACTAGAGAGACTGTTCACTACTTTAGGTAGCAAATGTCCTCTCTCCCACACAAACCCCATAACCCCTAACCCTGTGCTATGCAGTGTGGTAAGTGCCCACTAAGACTTGCATCCCCCAGACAAGACACCTAAACGAGAGCTAAGAAACTAACATTCTTCTAGGCAAGGATAGTTTCCCTGGGGGGGAAAAAAAAGTCTGGATATGCAATCATGGTACTATTTTTAAGTTTTGTTTTGTTTTAAGAAGATTCAGCGTGCTTCTTACCTCAGCTTCTTTGTTAAGGCCCAGAGAGGGTTGGGGTGGAGTGGGAAGTCAAGGGCGTCTTACAAACTGAAACACAATCCCAAATCACTGTGACTCTTGAGCTTTAGAAT
>CAUYMX010027042.1:0-16774 GCA_963573855.1 Lepilemur septentrionalis | reverse complement strand
CACAGTCACAGGCCCAACCCGATGACAAAATTCTTGGCCATTTCTTGTTACTCTAGGCCTGTATGTTGATCCTCCTCGGTGACTCAGAGTTCTCACTGAAAACAGAATACTGTGACTGGGAAAATGAACTTAAGAGGATAGTTATATCTGACCATTTGCATGGCGAAATGTTAACTTGGAATTATTTCGTTTAAAATCTCCAAATACGTTCAAAGTAAGTCCCAAGGTAAATATAAGCTTGTTCGCCTACTCAGTGTTTGCAAAGCCATTTAGGTTGGCCAAACTGGCAGAGCAATCATCTCAAGGCTTGTGGCAAAAGACAAGACACTTCGGATGAGGTCTAGTTTCACAGCTAGACTCTCATCATGGACACGTTTGGGAAAACATGGCTAGAAAATTAAAACAGGACTGACCGTAACTTTGGTCGCAGTCCCATTCACTAGGCCCACGACCCCCCTCAAATACAGTTTTCTTACAGCGCACGGCCCCGCCCGTTCCTTCCCGTGGTTTCTGCTATGAGCCTTTGGGAACCACCATGGCGGAGGCGAGAAGTGGCGACACAAGCGATGGGCTCGCTCCACACTAGGCACCGCTGTGGGGTGCTGCAGAGACCTCGGGGACGCGTTCACCAGCCCGCAGGGTTCCCCGTTTCCAGACCCTTGTTTACCACCCGCCCCACCCCCTGCTAAGTACCCAGGGATCTGTCCTCCGTCGTCGGCGTTCCTGGGCGACCCGGGATTCAGATACCTCCATCACCACCCCCAGCACTCGCCCCACCTCCACCTAACCCGTCCCCTCCATGGTGCCCTCCTCCCTTGTCCCAGCTGCGCCACGTGGACAAGGCCCATGGCGGTGGCGGCAGCGCTGCCTCTGAGGGGAAGGATGACGACTTCGAGGACCTTCCCCCAAGGCTACAGACCGCGCAGCACTACCGCCCACAGCCCGCTGGCTCCTGCTCACACTGACTGACACTTAAACTTCTGGGGGGAGTAGTGTGCCGACCGACCGACCGAGTATCAGCTCAATAGAAAGAAGACGCGACCTCTCCTTCCACAGCTCTGGGAACAGCAGGCGGAAAGCAAGGCGCATGCGCAACAACAGCCCTGCGCGGATCGGAGCATGCGCACTGACTTGGACACGTGTAGTGTGAGCTGGGATTTCCCGCCTTCCACAGACCTGCATCCCCTGGGTCTTGTGAGTATGAAGAAAAGTATGTAAAGAGAATTTTTCCGCCCCTGCCACTCAACCATTCTTATGCATCCGCATCAAGAAACTTCAGTGACAAATGGGCCCATGTGGCCCTTAGCGGAGGATGTCTCAAAAACACCTGCATTGACAGAAATAGAAATAAAGAATTTTAGGCCGGGCGCGGTGGTTCACGCCTGTAATCCTAGCACTGTGGGAGGCCAAGGCCGGAAGATCGCTCAAGGTCAGCGGTTCAAAACCAACCTAAGCAAGAGCAAGACCCATCTCTCCTAAAAATAGAAATTAATTGGCAAACTGAAAAAATATATTTATTTTTAAAAAAGTAGCTGGGCATGGTGGCACAAGCCTGTAGTTCCAGATACTTGGGAGGCTGAGGCAGAAGGATTGCTTGAGCCCAGGAGTGTGAGGTTGCTGTGAGCTAGGCTGATGCCACAGCACTCTAGCCCGGGCAACAGAGTGAGACTGTCTCAAAAAAAAAAAAGAATTGGGATTATTTAAATTATTATGTTAGGTAAGTATAATGTCCTTTCATTTGCATGGCTTTCACAAATTCAGTCATCCCATACCAGAGAAAATTAAAATAACTGTAAATCCTTCTTAGACAAATTTTACCAAATATAAATTCCTGTGTTTATAACACACCCCACAAGGCACACATATGCATCAGCAAATTTTCTGAAATAATGTGTAACAGCTCTACCTAAAAAAACTTTTTAATCTAATTTTTAAAAAAAGATTCAGGTACAGAAAAGCTTCATCTAAACCAATAAAAGGATTATGTTCTATATACTCTAGTTTTGATGTGGGGCTTTTGCCTTTCCAAGTTTCACTTTTTAAAAATCTCTTCACTGTAAGGGAAATGAGGGATATGTATTTGGCACTAACCCTTGTGTCACTAAATCTGTCCCCAGACTCTTCTTAGCAATGAGCAAATAAAGCTTTGGGATTTAAAGTCCTTGCAATCCATCAATTAATTAATCTGGACAACAGCCCTAGGTCAGTGTCAGATCCCCTTATAGCAGAAGAAAAGGCATACGTTGGGGTACAATGATTTTGTCCAAGGTCATGATGGAATTAGATTCAAGATTCTACCTAGCTATTTTTTAAAATCTAGAAATAACACCTCCTGCTGTCCCTCTTTCACATAATAGAGGAATTGGCTTTTAAAAAGTAATAAATGAAAATATACATACACACACTCCCTTGATAAACCTCATTTTCATCCCTGCAAAATATTTGTTAAATTTCACAGAATTTTACAAGAAACTACCAAGTGAAATGGAATCAACAAATTCTAAGAACATTCATAATGTGATCTGCCTACAAGCATCTTCCATCTAAGAAATTAAGTGACTATTTCAGAAATGAAGGGGAAAATCCTTAGATTTTAAGAGATTAATAGAAAACATTCTTCAATGACCTAATTTTTAAATTGCCCATTTTGAAGAACCACGTAAATGTTAATAGAGAAATTCTGCTCAGGCCGGGCTCAATGGCTCATGCCTGTAATCCTAGCACTCTGGGAGGCCGAGGTGAGAGGATCGCTCAAGGTCAGGAGTTCAAGACCAGCCTGAGCAAGAGCGAGACCCCGTCTCTACTAAAAATAGAAAGAAATTAATTGGCCAACTAAAATACATAGAAAAAATTAGCTGGGCATGGTGGCATATGCCTGTAGTCCCAGCTACTTGGGAGGCTGAGGCAGGAGGATCTCATGAGCCCAGGAGTTTGAGGTTGCTGTTAACTAGGCTGAGGCCATGGCACTCTAGCCCTGCAACAGAGTGAGAGACTCTGTCTCAAAAAAAAAAAAAAAAAAAAAGAAAGAAACTCTGCTCAAACAGAAACTGTAACATCAATGCTGAAAGTTAAAGTATCATTCTTCAGAGAAAAGTGAACCTAACAATCTAACCAACAACTCATTAGACTTTTCTAATTTTCATTTCCCTAAAACTCCTTTTCCAGAAAGAGACTTCACTCTATTTCTTGGTTACTCCTGACTCCCAGCTTTGTTCTGTCAGCCTAAATACCCACTCTGACACGAAGTCCCCTTCCTAAGAGTGGAAAGTTGAAATAAATTCTGGCCAATACAAAAATGGACAGCAGAGAATGGAACGATGTTGGCAGAGAACGCCCCCCACCTACCTCCCACCCCCCCATCTCTATGTGCCAAGAACTGGCCTAAAGATGGTCAAGTTACTTCACAGGTTCCAACAAATGTGTAATAAGGCAATAAAACCACTGACTAAAATGAAGAAATATAATCCCCAACCTAACTGGGCAAAGTGACCATCACTCACTAAAGGTGCTCATTCCTAATTGCCCAAATGTCACTCATAACCTGAACAGGACAAAGCCTAAGCCAAGCTGTTCTCTATAACTAAAGGTCCCTAGTTTTCTCTCAACCCCAATGCTGCTACTCTGCTTTCTGCTCTTACATTCACGGAAATAGCTAAAGCGACTATTCCGTATACTTTTTTACATGCTTGACATTTTTCATAATAAAGAAATTTTAATTTATACCCTGGAAGTGATGAGTCTGACAGAACAAAGTAATTAGTCTTTATATCCAGAAAGAACGGTTAAGTGAAAAAAAATGGAAAAAAAGAAAAAAAACACCAGATGGGATGACTCTAAGGCCATGTATAAAGGTATATGGGAACTGTGTTTTAAGGAGAATGATCTACAATTAAAGATTTGAGTGTTTAAGTCATGGTGGAGGGGGAAAAAGGGACTTAAAAGAATGCAGTTAGTCAAATTCTCTATCTTTGTTCCAAATATCCTCCAATTACAGAACTGAAATGCCTCACTGTCCTAGAGACAGCTTTTCTTCATTAGTCTGGTTCATAAACTTGGTTGTAAAAAGCAAATTCACCACAGAATACATCTAATAGTTAATGACAGAAAAAGGAACATTTTTGGAAGAATTTTTTGAGGTGTACAAAGGTCATCTCATTTAATTTTTCTCTTTAATCCCATGCTAGGACATAGCAAGCAGGTAATACTTAAGAAAACCTTGTTAGGAGAATTGCATATAATCATCATGCTAAAACAAATTCTCACAACTCAGATTTTAGAAATCCAAACTTTATTAGTCTGTCAAACTTTATTTTTTTATTTATTTATTTTTTTTTTTTTTGAGAGAGAGAGTCTTGCTTTGTTGCCCAGGATAGAGTTGAGTGCCATGGCGTCAGCCTAGCTCATGGCAACCTCAAACTCATGAGGCTCAAGTGATCCTCCTGTCTCAGCCTCCGGAGTAGCTGGGACTACAGGCATATGCCACCATGCCCAGCTAATTTTTTCTATATATTTTTAGTTGGCCAATTAATTTCTTTCTATGTTTAGTAGAGACGGGGTCTCGCTCTTGCTCAGGCTGGTCTTGAACTCCTGACCTTGAGCGATCCTCCCACCTCGGCCTACCAGAGTGCTAGGATTACAGGCGTGAGTCACTGTGACTGGCCTGAGTTTGTCAAACTTTAAATAACCAAAAGTTAACGGTGGTAGCCCAGGAACACGGCTTTCCCAAGGTGTCACCCCAAAATAGTACACTTCTGGTGATTCCTTTTCAAGGTACCCAAACTTTAAAAATTTCAGAATGTGTAGCCCTCCAGTTTCCAACATTTATTCCACCTAATTTTAATTTTTTTTTTTTGAGGCTGGCAATGATCTTCTATACTTAGAACAAGTATATCAGCATAATCTCCAGATTTTCTAAGAGAATCACCTCATTCTCTTAGAAAAAGAAAAGACATACAACCACTTCAACACAAACCAAGCTAAAAGGGCTGTGCAAGGATGAAGGCAAGGTCTTCCTGGGTTAGCGTTTTTCAAACCTGGAGATGGCATTTGGAAAGAAGTATATGAGTAGGCTCCAAGGAACCTAACTAGGTACCTAATTAGCATTTTCATTTTGGGGCATGGGTTTTCCCTAATCCTTTTCTATAAGCCAACCTTAATGGGGTCCAATTAAGGCAACAATGAGGTTACAAAAGTCTACAAAAAGACCCCGTTACAGTACTTAAACTGAGTTCAATTTTTTTTAATCGAATAGAATAGTTTACCATGTTTTTTTACCTTTCTAAGAGAAAAAGTCCCTCACTGTCAGATTTCTACTTGCCTATACTGAAGTATCCAAACATCCTAAACTTTGTTATTGTCACCCTCAATTAAACAAATAAAACAAGTTTATCACTACTCTATCAACCAGAAATATTCTTAAGTCTAGGCCAACAGATCATAAAGAAAATTAAGTACATTAGAGACAAAGAATAAAATAAAGAGTTAATAATTTCCTTTAATTTTTCTTATCACTGTCTTAATAAAGTAAGTCAAACTCTGGTTTTAATAGAGAATATTTATTAACACTTTTCAAAAACAATTCTCCACTCATTCTGCTCTTTAGGAAAGTTTAGATTGCATGTTTAAAACCATATCCTATGATCATAGGAAGGATAAGAAGTTTTTCCAGTGCGGGTAGGGACTCAAATCTTTAGCTGACTCATATTTGTATTATCACTCACATTCCACTCTAAAAATCTATTAATTTTGTTGATTATCTAACAGTTAGAACTAGGCAGATACGTTTGTGGCTCCTAGTGTGCCAACTTACCACTGGCAAAGTCAAATTTAGCTAAACATCCATTCAAAGACTACAACAAATGAAGTTTGTTTTTGCTTTGTTTAAGGCAGACACTTGTGACCTAGAACTGCAAGACTTAATACAACCTACCAAGTTTTTCTCCTGGGCAGTATAGTCCCAAATTTGTACTGAATAGTAGTTACAAACGAGTATAGGGTTTCTTTTGGGAAAGATGAAAACATTCTAAAGTTGATTGCAGTGATGGTTGTACAACTCTGTGAAATTACTAAAAACCACTGAATGGCACAGTTCTAAACTGAAAAAGTCAATGTATATGAATTGCATCTCAACAAAGCAAGCTTTTGGGGTTTTAGGTTTCTTTCTTTTTTTTTTTTTTTTTTTTTGAGACAGGGTCTGTTACCTGGGCTAAAATGCAATGAGCGGCACTGTCACAGCTCACTGCAACCTCAAACTCCTGGGCTCAAGGGATCCTCCTGCCTCAGCCTCCCGAGTAGCTGGGACTACAGGCACCACCATACCAAGCTTATTTTTCTATTTTTTTGTAGAGACAGGGTCTCACTCTGGTTCAGGCTGGTCTCAAACTCCCGGCCTCAAGCAAAGTGATCCTCCCACCTCAGCCAAGGGCTAGGATTACAGGCGTGAGCTACCACACCCAGCCAAAAGTAATTATTTTTGAAAAGTAGTTATAAATTCTTCCTCAAGGATGTTTCTACTGATAAGTCTTTTCTTCAAATGTTAAAGATTTAAAGTAGCCAAAAATCGCTACAACTAGGGAAAGAATCCATGACACCAGAGAAATTGGGAAAACAGAGAGGGCCAAAATCAATCAAATCCAAAATTAGGGAGAATCACAGGCTGGAATGGGAGTAAATAAGCTCCATATCATTAACACTTTCACCATACAGAGAAATGTATACTTAAGTTCCTCCCTGTTCTCTAACAGTAGAACGAATAGGCTCACTCAAAGATGCTATTTTAAAACACTTAGGGACAAATTAGGGCTGGGCTCGGTGGCTCACGCCTGTAATCCTAGCACTCTGGGAGGCCTGAGGCAGGAGGATTGTTTGAGCTCAGGAGTTCAAGACCAGCCTGAGCAAGAGCGAGACCCCCTCTCTACTAAAAATAGAAAGAAATTAGCTGGACAACTAAAAATATATAGAAAAAAATTAGCCGGGCATGGTGGCACGTGGCTGTAGTCTCAGCTACTTAGGAGGCTGAGGCAGGAGGATTGCTTGAGCAGAGGAGTTTGAGGTTGCTGTGAGCTAGGGTGATGCCACAACACTATCCTTGGCAACAGAATAAGACTCTGTCTCAAAAAAAAAAAAAAAAAAAAAAAAAAAAAGGGCAAATTTGTATGCTGGCTAAAAGGATGAAGAAATCAAACTAGTGACCACAGCAGCTGGAAAAAAAAAATGTGTCCACTATGTCATCTGGGGTTTGATTTAAATCTCTGAATTTTGGACACTGCCAAATTAGAAATTTGTGGAATCTGCCTATCTATGGCCAAATGTCAGATGTTCAAAGGCAACAAAGTAAGTCATAAATATAGTCCTATCAAACTTGGGAGATTCAAAAAAGTAATGACTGTGCAGTCAACTATTTTTTGCCTACTAATTATACCCTAAATTATCTCCAAATACCACAAAGTGATATGAAAAATATCATTTATCCTTAAACAGACATCTAAGTACAATATAAAGAAATTAAAATTGGCATTTTTAAGGTTACAAAGCCAGAAACCATATTAATTGTAAATTTGAAAAGGTCTCAGCCCAGAAAACAAACCTGGTTATCCCATATACTTCATATAATTTCAAACAAAGGTTTGTTTATCTCTTTAAACTTTAAAATCAAGATTTGAGTAGCCTTCTTAATTAACTTTTATCACATTTATCTTACTGTATTTTCACAAATTTCTGACAACCCCTAGGTACCATAGACAAAATAGTGTAAACACCCTAAGTTTGCAAAAGCCAAGCAGCTTAGGAGCCTCTAAGCAGCTATAAACTGAAGCTACATAGTACCATTAATTAAAGATATAAAAGTAAGAACAAAAGGAAATAGAAATGCTTTATAATTCTCCCCCTTGCCTCCTAACAAGTGAAATACCAACAGCCCCAATTTCCTTTTTAATACATATAGCCATTTGTGTTCTAAAAACTCAGTGAACAAAAATCATCTAGAAACACAGGCATTACATAGCTATCCCCATGGAAAATAATTCATACCTCTTGAAGGGTTTTTTTGTTGCTATATTTCAACTATATGAAACCACTTGTTCACAGTTAGCTTTCCTAAAACAAAACAGTTTCTAAAACAAAGACTGTTTACATCTCTTAAGAAGCCTTTGTTCCAACAAGACCCCTCTTCAAGAGCTACAACTTCTGGAAAGATTTCTCTTTTTGTGATTATATCAACAACAAATACTCCCAAACTCTTTCCATTTGTCACAGGAGTTTGTTAAACAAAGAAGGATGCAAGCCCCCTTCACACAAAAGAGGTCTCCAAAATAGAGCATTGGTTATGTTTGTATATTATTTGTGCCTCTTTAACCCCCTTCCTCAAGCTGTAGTATGTAGTACTCTCAATACAAAATGGTGGCCATCATGTCTGTCTGACATTCAGAGTGGGAAAAGGCAATACGATCACACATTTTGCAAGATTGCCATTAATTTATTAGCCAAGATGAAGAAATGGGTAGCCAAACCTAACCACAGCAACACTATCTTTTTGGGAAAAGACTACTCTAAAAGGAAAAGAATAAGAAAGCAAGATAAAGGATTTACCCCAGCCCTAGTATACCACAATACCAACATGGAGGACAACTCCCAGGAACCTGAGTCCTCACATTTTGGTTACCAAGAACTTACTCAAGTTACCTAATTTCTGAATAAAATCCCATTAATGCAAATGTACAATATTCATACTCACCCTTTCTAGTATGTGACATAGAGCTAAAGTGCTAAATGCTTGAAATATGACCTATTATTCAAGAATTAAAACCTTGGCTCTCACCAGCCCCGTTATAACTTCTGCAGGCCCTGCACTCTAAAAGAAATGTACTTCCCTTAAGCAGCAAGAATCAACCTTGTCCACTATAGTGAGAGAAACGCATCTATTTTCAAACGTTTCTCCCCTATTAGCCGGCCAGTCATTTTCTGAGGCATATGTTTCATCTCCATTTTCAAACTTGTGTAAGAAAAACTAAAGTATGACGCCCCTGTTTTAATTTGGGGTGGGGGAGGCGGTTGGGATAAAGACGACTTATTCAGGGATCTCCCTCAAAACAGCTTTCCAAAACAGAATCATTACATACAGAATCCCCGAAACTCAAAATGTCATTACAAAGAGCAAGCTTCAGGGAGAAAGAGCAGGGAGTGGGGGGGGTCTTCCTCCAACTAGGGGAGGCGGGCGGAGGAGGAGAGTGGGGAGAAGATTCTCAAACAGTAGGAAAGGCAGTTAAACCACCTTCCCAACCGTCCCAGCCCATCCAACCGTCGTTTAGGCCAACTCGGACTCGGACCATCCCGAAAGGTGGGAAAAAAAAAAGAAGGGTGCAGGAGCGCACCCAGTTCCGGCTGGGGGGTGGGGGGCGAGGAAGGAGCGGGCCGGGCCTCCTCAGCGAACGTTTGGAGCCGTTAGGGATGGTTCCAAACAGCCCACCGCACTCACAGGCCGCAGGCCCGAGGCGCTTTAGACAGGGCTTAGAGGGCTGAGGTGGGCGACTACACTTCAGCTTCGGGGGTTGCGAGCCGAGGAAACGAGCTGGAAATCTTCCGAGGTCTTCCAGCCTGACATCTCCCCCTACACACACGGCCTCGCCCCCACGCCATCCCCACCAACACAGCCCAGGCCTCCCGGGAGAGCAGAGCGGCTGAGCCACAAGTCCGGTGTGTGCGCGCTCGGGAGCGCGGGCGGACACCGGAGCCCACCGCCGCCGGCCCTGCCCTCCACCGCCCCCAAAGTGGCCCGCAGACACTTACGCCCCCCACAACATATCCACTCCGGGGCCGGACCCGCGGCTCCTCCTCGCCCCCCGGCAGCGCTGGCCGCCCCCTCCGCGACCCCGGCCCAGGGCACACCTGGAGGCCGGGGGACCAGGGGATGGTGGGGTGCCCTGGTCTGGAGGGTGGGGCGCCCAGGTAAGGGCCGCTCCGGGCCGACGCCGCCACCACACAAAGGACCAGGGGCTCCCGCCGCCATATTGAAAACTTTCCTCCTCACACGACAACTCGCAAGTCCCCCACCCCCAACCCCATCACACACCCCCGCACCCCGGGAGAGGAGGCGAGGACCAGCCTGCGGAGCCTCGCCGAGCCCAGAGCCCTCCCTCCACGCCCGCGCCTCCGCTGGGCGCCAGGAGAAAACTCGCCCGCGACCACCCCCCGGCTCCTGCCACCACTCCATCCGGAACCGAACCCGAACCCCCGGGCTGGGCCGCGCACCGTCCGCCCGAGCCCCGCAGCAACCTGGCTCTCCTGTGGCACCGCCAAAGCTCCCCGCTCTCCCACGCTCCTTATCTCCCACCCTGGAGAAGCCCCAGTCTTCCTCCCGCTGCCTCAACTCCGACCCTCAGGGCAGCCCCAAACTTGAAGAGGCCCGCAGGGCGACCTGTTCCCCGCCCCCCGCTCCTCGGGCCTCCCGGGCCCCGCGAGTCCCCGCTCCCTCCCCCAGCCGCGAGCAGGATCTGGGGTGCTGGCGTGACTCACCGGCGGCGGCCGCACCTTACAGATCCCAGTCTGCTCGGCTATGGGCCGGATCTTGTGGATGAAAGCGAAGGGGTCCGCGAACTCTTCCCAGCTGGGCTCGAAGACCGGGCACTCGGGAGGAGGCAGGAACTCGCCCAGCGGGCCCGGACCCCCGAGGGGCAGCGCCTGGCGCGGGCCCGGGGGCAGCGCGGTGGCTGGCTCCATCACCGCAGGTCGGGCAGGGGCGAGGACAGGGTTGGCTCCGGGACCGCTGCTGCGAGCTCCGCTCGGTCCCAGACCAGTGCAGACGCGGCTCCGGCGACAGCAAGACTGACTTGTACAAGCAACGGCAGCACCTAGGGCTTTTTCAGTCTTCCTCCGACGACGTCTTGCCGCTAACCCACGCCGTGCGCCTCCGCCGCCACGGCGAGGAAAAAGAGTCCCACCCCCACCCCCACCGCCACCCACCCTTAGTCCCTAGCTCCCTGCCCCGCCCCGAATCGGGCGGGGCCGGGGCCTTCCGCTTGGGGTTGGAATTTATCCTTAAGGTTCAGCTGGGCCAACATTTATTGACATTTACTATACAGCAGAGTTTCTGTCCTCAAGAAGTTCATAGTCTGTTGGAGAGAATCAGATCCATAAGCCACTCGTTCAATCATGTTAGTACACTGTGGTTGATGCCATGATAGAAGTAAACACTTAGTAAAACCCGTAAGGGACAGAAAGTATTGGAAATCGAGAAGGATTTTCCAGGTAGAGAGAAAAGCTTGAACGTAAGAACAGTATGTTCATGAGAAGGTAGAAAGAATGATAATAATACAACGCTTCTGAACACTTGCATATCCTAGGCACTGTTCTAAGTGCTTTTCGTGATTTATCATTTACACAACAGTATAAGGTAGGTACTCCTATTTAAATCTTACTAATAAGGAAAGTGAGGCATAGGTAGACTAAGCAATTTGCCCAAATTCACCTGGCTGGTAAGTGATGGAGAGTATTTGTTGGGAAGTGGGGATAGGGCAGGGAAGAGTCATGCAAAAACAATATGACAAAGTTTAGAGAAGCAAGACTCCCCAAATAATCCAGACAAGAAATGATGGGGCCTAAATTAAGGCAGTGGTGCTATTCGTTAGGAGGAAGGGGTAAAAGGTAGGAAATAAAATTCGGACATAGTGATAGTTTGGGGAGGAAAAATGAGGTATTAAAATTCTCTGGTACATACAGCTAGACATATCCCACACACTGAAGGGTATAAATCTGAAGGGGGGAAATCTGAATTGGAGATATAAATCTGGGAATTATTTGCATATGGATGATAGCCATTATTTATCTAATGCTACTGTTTGTAAAGCACTGTTCTAAATGCTTTGCATGTATTAGCTCACTGAGTCATCACACCAATCCTATTGGATAGGTCCTGCTGTTATCCCCATTTTGCAAAGCAGGCAATGGAGGCACTGAGAGGTTAACTAATATAAATAGATATGACCACTTTTGAGGCACTTTTTTCTTTTTTGGGGGGAAGGGGAAGTATGTCCAGCCTCAGAAAAGGGGAGAGAGGAAGCTCAAAAAGTTGAACTTCAAGGCCGGGCGTGGTGGCTCACGCCTGTAATCCTAGCACTCTGGGAGGCCTAGGCCGGCGGATCACTCAAGGTCAGGAGTTTGAAACCGGCCTGAGCAAGAGCGAGACCCCATCTCTACTAATAATAGAAAGAAATTAATTGGCCAACTAAATATATATAGAAAAAATTAGCCAGGCATGGTGGCGCATGCCTGTCGTCCCAGCTACTTGGGAGGCTGAGGCAGAAGGATTGCTTGACCCCAGGAGTTTGAGGTTGCTGTGAGCCAGGCTGACGCCACAGCACTCTAGCCCAGGCAACACAGTGAGACTCTGTCTCAAAAAAAAAAAAAAAAAAAAAAAGTTGAACTTCAACACTGAAATGACCTCTTTTATCCAGAAAGCAGCCAAACTCATGCAAGGACTGTTAGCCAGGACCCCCTTAGGGAGGGGTCAATGGAACTTTAGCCCTGCTTTCAGATTCACCTAGTGGAAGGAAGTCTCTTATCCTGAAGGATTCTTCAATTTAAAAGAAAAAAGAGGAAAGAAAAACAGCCACCTCTTCAATAAACTCTTCCCAGGGGTACCTGGCCCCCAAAAGAGCTCACAGTAGTCCTTGGAGAAGATAGTCATTTTCTTAGTCTCTCTAGGACTTTGGGACATGGATCCGCCTTGTCCTGCTCCCCTCTGCAATGGAGAATCAAGCCAAGCTAGCTTCCTATTTGAGAAGTCATCAGTGCAAGACAGATATGTGACATGGCAAGTTATAATACAATGCTAATGGTAGAATCTAAGTAGATGGATTTGGGGCAAAATTCTTTTAACTTTGCTGGCTATTTGAACATTCATAATAAAGTGGAGGGAAAAATCATTATTGTTGCTCATTGCGGTGGGTATTTCGTGCTTCTGAGGGTCTTGCTGGAGATGATTTCTGTGAGGTCGTCTCTCTTGGGAGAGCGTTAAGACTATTTTCACCATTAACGTTGGCATCTTATAAGCCAGTGAGTATAACTTTGAAAATAAAATTCTAGACACATATGAATGGGCACTAATATTTAACTGAGGTGCACAAGAAGGAGCCTAAGAAAATATTTCCCAGTTCTCAGCTGTGTCTTAGGACTCCCTCTCACTCTCAACTCTCAAGGTCTCCCTTCCTCCATTTCCGGTGGGGACCCTAAGTGATGAGATGCTGCTGCTCCCAGATCAGGCAGCAGCTGTTTGGCTCCCGGTGGGCCCGACGTGACGTTAAGGGAGGGGGCGGTTGCCAGGGTAGTGAGGGGAATCTAGGGCCTGAGAGGACTCTCCCGGAAGGCACCAACTCCCCCGCCTCGCAGGAGACGCTTCCCCTTGCCCTTTATGATGTGTGTTTACATGGGCGGAGGGATCCCTCTCCAGCTGACAGCCACACCGCGGCCGGCTCTTCTTTTTTTAAAGAGCCTAGCCACAGGCGGTGATTGGCCGCCGCCCGGGCCGCGTCAGCCTCTGGGGGCGGGGCCCGGGCCGCATTGTCTCGCCTGGGGCCGGCTGGACGCCCCAGAGGCCGGACCTGGGTAACCCCAGCCTGGAGGTGCAGGGGCTGGAGCTCCCAGAGGGCTGGGAGTGAGGCTTGGGCGGGGTCAGGTTCAGGTTCCTGGGGGAAAGCGGGGCTGTAGCTCGGCGGCCGGAGCGGAACCAAGCCCCGCTCTGAGTGCCACGTCTCCAGGAACCCCCACCTTACTCCTGGACCACACTCCGCCCCCGCCCGGGCCTCTGTCCCCCAAACCGCCTCCGTTTGTGCGGCCACAGATCCGCCGGACACATTGCTAGGTGTCTCCATCCTCACCCGGGCCATTCAGTCCTCAGATCCCACCCGCCAACCTGCGCCCCCAGATCTGCAGCCTGCGCCCCCCGATACCCCCGCCTGGTGATGAGGCGCTACCCGCGCTCCTTCCGGTCGCTGCCAAGGGAAGACCGCGCTCCTGGATTCCAAACTGGGGGGCGACTTTCTCCCTCGCTCACCGCCCCTCGTCCCCCTTGCAGCTGCCCTGGGACCGGCCCGGATGACGGATGTTTGCCCTGCTACCCAGCGGCCGTGGAGGGGGCGGCGGCCGGCGCTGCACGTAGCGCACGTGTAGGGTCCGCTCCCCACCCCCTCCGCGCCGCCTCAAACGACTTTCCAGGGCTCCCGGTGTCGCCCGCGTGCCTCCCTCCGTCCTGGCCTCCGCTCTCTGCGCCCTCCTCGCGCGGCGTACTTTCTAGCCCCTCCCTTCCCTCCCCAGCCCTGTTGATTCTCCTCTCTCGTCCCCCCAGCCCCTAGGTGCCCGGGCTTTCCCTGGGCCTCTGAACAGTCCCTCTCAGCGCCTCATCGCTCCAGTTCAATGCCATCGTCTCTCTAACCGCCTCTCTTTTCCTGGAATGTTTGGTGGAGATGTCCCCTGTGGAAACCCGCAAACCCTTGGGATTTAGCCGCCTTGTTTTATTTACTTTGTGTATTTTCACAGCGTCTTGTTACTGCCCTCTATCACTGCACTTATAACTCAGTATCCATTTTTTTCCACTGGCGTGCTCCCTTCGCTACGCCTACACAATCCTCTCCCACCGGACTGTAAGCCCCTACAGGGAAGAAGTAATGTCTCCCTATACCTGAAGGGGAGGGGAAATGGCCTTGAGTTTCTTTGGCTCCAATTGGCTGAGGATGGAGCTTTGGCTGGACAAGAAGAATCTGGTTGCCCACATAAAGCAGGAAGGAATCTCACAACAGATCAGAGGTGGGGTGTTGGTGGAGCCCCCACGATGGGTGGGCATCACAGCTGAGATAAACTTGTCCTCCTCCATTCCCTGCCTCAGCTTAATTCCCCGGCACCCGCAGGCCCTCCTCCTATGCTATCATCTTCTGCTGGACTGGTCTCCCACGTGGGACTTCCATGCTCCCTGTTATGCCCTACCCCTAGCTGCGGGGGGGATGCCCTTGGAGATCAGCTCACACCATAACAAAGGACTTATCTTTGGGTTTCTATTCTTGGGAAGCTGGGTCTTTGTCCTAGGGAGGCACCTGGAACTCTTCTCCTCCTTCCATCTCCCCTTCCTCTCCAGTCCTGTTATCTCTTCTCTGCTGACTCAGCCCAACTGAGATCCTGGGTTATTGCACCCTCAGTCCTGGGCTTTGATTTACCTGGGTGTGGGGCTCAAAGGGCTAGACCCTTGTCTGGGTCAGGCACTGGCAAGTGGGATGTTCCCACGGTGCTGCCAGCCCTGCCCATAGGGGCTGGGAGGGGCAGAGTTACCCCGCCAGGGCTTCAGGGTGTGTATCTTCCCATACCGGTTCAGCCGCTTTAGAAGCCCTACACTCCCAAGGAGCAATCCCTTGCGCTGCCCAGAGAAGCTGAGAGGGAAACCCACCTTCCCCGTTCATCCCGCAGCTGCACCTCCAGCGCCCCTACTCAGGGCTCTGGGCTGAGGGGCCCCTCACGGCATTCTCTATGGCCTTGGATAGCTGGAATGTGTGGAATTCCCTGTATCTGGGATGAAAGTCTTTCAACAGGATGAAAAGGGTGGGGCTGCAATATGATGTCAGAACTTTCTAGAGCACTGCTGCATTTACCATGCCTGTTTGAAATTCCATGTTCAACCAAATCATGCTGAGTGTCCAGCACGGGGTCTGACACACTACATGCTACATACTAAATTCCTTTTTTCTCTTCCCTGGAAGCAAGGCATATATGTGAAAAACTAGAAATACTGTACTGATATGAATAAGACAGGGCCATAGGCTGGAAGTATTAATAATTCATAGTCTATTGGACATATCAGCCCTATGAAGCAGGTGGTATTATTTATTACCATTTTTCAGATGGAGAAACTGAGCCTCAGAAAGATTAATTAGCCAAAACCATAGATAGCAATAGCAGAGCCAGGACTAGAATGGTCATCCTAGTGCCTGCCTTTGATCTTCCGAAAACACTGAACTGACTCTCTAAAGCTGAGGAAAGAGGACACAGAACCCTCACCTCCGCTCTCACCAGCTGCCCCTTAATCTTTTTTTTTTTTTTTTTTTTTTGAGATACAGTCTCACTCTGTTGCCCAGGCTAGAGAGCCATGGTATCAGCCTAGCTCACAGCAACCTCAAACTCCTGGGCTCAAGCGATCCTCCTGCCTCAGCCTCCTGAGTAGCTAGGACTATAGGCGTGTGCCACCATGCCCAGCTAATTTTTTTCTATGCATTTTTAGGTGTCCAGCTAATTTCTTTGTATTTTTAGTAGAGACAGGGTCTCACTCTTGCTCAGGCTGATCTTGAACTCCTGAGCTCCAGCAATCTTCCTGCCTTGACCTCCCAGAGTGATAGGATTACAGGCGTGAGCCACTGTGCCCTGCCGACCCTTAATCCTTAATCTGTCAACATCGGCCCATTCTTTTTTTTTTTTTTTTTTTTTGAGACAGAGTCTCACTCTGTTGCCCAGGCTAGAGAGCCGTGGCATCAGCCTAGCTCACAGCAACCTCAAACTCCTGGGCTCAGGCCATCCTTCTGCCTCAGCCTCCCGAGTAGCTGGAACTACAGGCATGCGCCACCATGCCCGGCTAATTTTTTTCTATATATTTTTAGTTGGTCAATTAATTTCTTTCTATTTTTGGTAGAGACAGGGTCTCGCTCTTGCTCAGGCTGGTCTCGAACTCCTGAGCTCAAACAATCCACCGGTCACGGCCTCCTAGAGTGCTAGGATTACAGGCATGGGCCACTGCACCCGACCCCCA
>CAUYMX010027041.1:0-13727 GCA_963573855.1 Lepilemur septentrionalis | reverse complement strand
TGTGCTCTATGGACTGCTTTGACGGAGTGGGTTTTTGAATGTAACAAGATAAGTCAACTTGAGTGGTAATATATTTTGGGAAATCAGCTCACTACAAATTGTGACTGTAAACTTTGTACTGTAAATGCTTTGTAGTTTTCCCCCAATAAAAAAAAAATAAAAAATAAATAAATAAAAATAAAATTGTCAGAATTTCATCACTCTCTCTCTTCCCCAAAACATGCAAACAGACCCTGAAGGGAGCAAGCATAAGGACCCACATTTATTTTGCATCTTGAATTTGGCTTTCTCAGAAGCGAAGGCAGACTAAGAATGGGCAAAGAAAGACGAAAATATTGCTGTCCTCTGCCATCTTCCTCACCTCCTTAAGAGAGTGTTGTGCCCGCTGGAAGCAGTCTCTTCCTACCTGATTTGCAGTATAAGGAAAACCACACCTGCAGTTATAGACAGCCCCAGGAGAGACCAGCTATAGATGCCCTGATTGTGCACAGCTGTCCAGCCTTCTGGGCTAGCCTGCGACAGAGGCAAGTGGACCCGGGAAGAGTGCAGTAAAAGCACACTCAATCCTACTGCCTTCTCTCCCATCACCCTGTGAGGCAAGGTTCCCTTTCGAGACAGCCTGTTTTGCCCAACTTAACGGTATACACGGCCTGAGAAGCCTGTTCAGAAGATTTCAGTAAGAAATAAGTCTCTGATCTTCTATTGAGGAATGAGAATGTTGACCCAGAATGCCCTCTAACTCCTTCTCTGCCATTATCTAGTTGTGTAGCTTTGGGGAAAACAGTTTCTTCATGTGCAGTTAACAGGATTCCCAAGGTCTCTTCCATCTGTAAAGGTTCTGTGAAGGGACAGTTCTGCCCTTAGCCCCTTTGAAGACCAATTTCTAACTTGGGTGCATATATAAGGAGGAGGAATCAGACTCAGGGAAACCCGGATTTATACTTCATGGGACTTGAAGGGAATTTTCAAAGATTTTTTCTGAAATCAAGGGAGCTCTTGCAGGGCTAATGTTGGTCATAATACCTAAACAAAACACAATATTTTTCTGATGATTTATCACTAGTCCGAAGGTTAAGTTGAGATTTCCTGGTGAAGCATAAAGCAACTCTGAAAGTTGAACTAAAATGAATATATATGACTACAACAATAGAAACACCAAATGGACATTTTAGTCCTTATTTTGTGCCAGACACTGAGCTAGGGATTTCTGCATGTGTTATCTCAGCGTAGCATTATCCACATGCTCTGTCCTCTCATTCTGTTCTCCAATTATCCCCCCAAGCTGGCCTGCCATCTGCCCACCTCCTGTATGGAGATGTTGTATGAGGCAGGACCTTTATGCACAGGCAAACGCAACCAATCCATGTCCACCCTGAAGACTTCCACAGCCGTCACGTCAACTCATTACTTCCTGGTGGGAGGAAAAGAGCTCCATATTTGTCAAAAAGAAAAGGAGTCTCAGTATTTGTCTGTCTTTTGCTGGTGCACTTCCTTCAAGTTTCCAGGAGTATTTTATCAACACAAGGAGGGACACTCGAGTGTCTAGATCAATATTTGCTAAAGCTTTTAGGCTATAATAACCACGATCTTCAGCACTCAATAAAATTTGACATGATCCTCCTCTTTGTCAAGTGAAGTGGGTAAACTTTTAGGTAGGGATTTTTAGACACGCTGCTTGGCTAACAAAGTACTTTCAATAGAAAAGTCCATAATCATTAAGCCAAATGCAAGGGGAAAGGCATTCCCAATGATATAGTTTTAATTCCCTATAAGTCCAACTAGCACAAACTTCATCATTACCTTGTAGTATTGCTAACAAATGAGTTGAATTTTGGCAGCTCATTAATCTTAATTTTGTAAACATTGATTTTTTTTTTCCTGGGTTTTGAATGGAGCTAAAATTAGCTTTTTTTTTTTAAGTTTAACCTCCATTTCAACTTCCTGCTACTGGGTATTTTATTACGACAAACAGCTCTATCCTTGACCAGTGCCTGAAAAGAAGTCAGAAGTCTTCTGGGAATAATGGCCCCACCTCTCATCTTATTTCCCCTGTCCCCTCTGGGACATGGAGCCACCACTGACTTCTAAGGAAATTCACTTGAGGCTCAATTAAAACTACTGGGCAGCGAGAAGAGGAGGCACATCCTCACCTTTTCTTCCCCAGTAAGGTCTGTTTTCAGGACCAGTCCTACATAGGAGGATTTTCTGGGCTTGTGGGATAAGACGAAGCTGGGAGGCTCGCCCCAGCACTCCCTCACTGGACAACTGCTGGACCACCTCAAGTTTCCTTCATTAACTGCAAATGCCTAAAGCTTAAAACTAGGAGGATCTCTCCCACCAAAGGGAGTGCTCATGGCTTCCAATCTTTCCCCAGCTCTCTCTGGCTTCTTAGCCATAGCTATTTGGCAAACGCAATTTCAGCTTCAGCAGTTTCACTAATGTAGAGAATGCATGAACTACATATACTGGGAGTCAAGACAGCTGAGATGATCATTTCACATCCCGTGTTTTCTCCCTATACTTTCTCTTCAGCATGTCCTCACTTACCACAGTCTGCATATTCCATCACTTCTCAACTTTCTTTTCTGTGGTAGCTTATCGCAGAAGGCTTGAGCCCCTTCCCTTTACTTTCCTCAAACCTACCATGTTGTAGCATCCAAGACACTCTCTTCCCTTCTCTACTGAACCCCTTTAGTCCGTTCCCATTATTTCATACTTATACTGATAAAATACCGATCCCATCTCTCGGCATCATTTGCTGATTTATAACAAGCCAAACAATCACATTTCTTCTATTGAAGCATCTTCTATTGAAGCATCGTCACTTTTCTTCAAGTTTTCATATTACTTACTGAAATTCTAAAAGTGGTGACCAAGTCTTTGAGGAAAAAAAAAAAGCCTCTCTCAGTAAAAGGCTATATTTATGGTGATTAAAAGACCTGATGATGAGCCAGTAGACACCCAGGTAGAAAACCCCTTCTGCTAGAGGTGTGTACTTGGGCACATTATATAAACTCTGTGTCTAATTTTTTCCCCATCTACAAATTGAAGATTTGATAGTCTCTACCTGACAAGGTCATTGTAAAGATTAAAGAAGGTCCTGTGTGTAAACCCTCAGCACACTGCCTGCACACAATAGGTTCTTAATATTAATAAATGTTAGCTACAAATAAAAAAAATACAAAGTTGCTTTAACTAAAGGTTGCATCTTCAGCTCCCAATTGCAGATTGAGGATTGTCACCCTGCTATACCATTCTACTTTTAGGAACATTTTATTCTAGAGTATGAGGAACATGGAAATGTGTGTATAAGGTTAATCTCCTTTACACACCTGCCCAATGTCTGAAATCAAGCAGTAAATGCCTGCATTTCATAAGATGTCAATCAGCATTATGAAAAGTAGGAAGAGATAGAAATATAGTCCCTACTTTCTGAAATCTATCTAGAAAAGAAGATATACACTCAACAAGACAGTAATAGCCACATGAGAGTCCACTCACTAGCCTGTGTTACTCCCTGACTAAGTCAGTGGCACAGACAGTTCTTTGGGAGTCGAGAGAACTCTTGCCTGACATGGTCTAAGAAGGAATAAGGAATCAGAGAGTGAGAAGAAGGAAAGCTGGGCCAATTTGGACCAGACAAAAGAAGTAAGGTGAACACTACCAGCAGGGGAATTTCAAAAACAGTGGCTCAGACTCTGGATAAAATAGAGCAAATTCAGCATAGCTAGGTTCAGAATTGTGCTAGAGTAGAGCAGGAAAATTTTGTACCTACATTCAATGAAGGACATAATGGGATCAGCTTATGTTGAGTTCACTGGGTATGGGCTCTGACTTTGAATTTCCTATTGTGGTCCAGGTGTGAGAAAGAAGTTCTATCTGGAAAACTTATCTCCTAGCAACTGATAGTGTATAATTAGAAATCTGTGTCAAGAATACTGAGGCCACTGGCTCTTAGGAAAACCAAGCATGATTGATTATTAACATTTGCCACGAAGAAGGAGAAAGAGGTGGCCTACGTGTTTTATGTCTGCCATTCAGGAAATATAAACAGTGGAGGTCAAGGAGTGCAATTTTAGCCAAAGAGTAACATGATAAAAGAGATGTTTTAAAAAGATTAGTTTGGCAACAGATCATAGGATGGGCTGTTGAGAGAGGAGAAGAGGCAAGAAAACCACTTTGGAGGTTTTTGCCAGAACCAGGACAGAAGCCATGTAAACATAAAAGGAGGAATAAATTTAAGAGATTGTAGGAACAAATCAATATACTTACCATGACTTCTAAAGGGCCTCTAAACTGAATGAAGACATCTTGATTCTTGAGAAGGGTACCATATTGGCTAGTTCTTACATGAGCAAAGATTACTTTATTTCATTTGTCCTTAACCAAGCACTGTCACCAAGCAGAGAACAAGGGTATTTGAAATAGAGTACAGGTAAGCTCTGACAGATGATAGATAAGGAACAATCTGGATAAGGTGCCTCCTAACCTGAGTATTTTGGTAAACATGGTAAAACTTCACGGCCAAGCAGGGGCCACCTAGAGGGAGTCAATGACCTTGGGCAGAGCTGGTGAAAGATGCCAAAAATGAGTCTTGCCTTCTTTGTGATTTTGACCAGCAGCTCTGGCCCTGACTTATCTCACCCACTCTTGTCTTTCCATCTTTTGATAAGGTTACAACGTGTACAAGGTAGCACCATGGCAAGTAAAGACAGAGCTGAAGCCAGACCTGATGTCAAGGACAGGTAACTCCAAAGGCCTCCTGGAGTGAAGGTAGAGGGCCAAGGGAATGTGCCTGTAATCACTGACACTGCAACATTTATTTATTTATTGAGGGGCCACTATATAAGAAGCTCTGAATTAAAAACCATTTCAAAATTGTAAGAGCGATGTACACCCTCCAAAAACATACACTCGGCCTAAGAGAAAAGACACATGTATATTAAAATTAAGGAATACAGTAAGAGATGGCACAGGCCACATGTAGCCAATGTCCCTGCCTTGTATCTATCCAGTAATAGTCTTGGATATGCTGCTTTCTGGAATGTCATCCAGATATCACAGGGAAACTCACAAGCTGGGTGAAGGAAAGTATGATTTGGAGGACAGGAATAACCACTCGTGTGAGTGCTGAATCACAGAAGTTTTCCAAAGCCAGACAAAAGGGAAGACTAGATGAGGAGGAGCTGTTTGGAGAAGGACCGGCTCTGACTGGGGCTCCCTCTTCACCGCACAAATGTGTTGTTGATTATGTGTCTCTAGCCTGGCTGAGGGAAAGATGGTTAGAACGTTTCCTTAGACAATGGCCCAATTGAGAGGTCACTTCCTGCCACTTTCCATCCCCTGAGGGGAATCCCATACTTGCTCCCAATACACAGTGATGGCTATGTTGAAAGCCAGGGTTCCCAATAAATGCCTGCCTGCCAGAGTCACAAGCCTCTACTTTGGGGGGTGAGAGAGGAATTACAGATAAGTATTTGTGCTTAAATGTCCACTCAAATAGAGTGCAATCAGTACAATTTTTCAATTCACATCACTGCAAAGTAGCTGTCAGCGTTTTCCTATACTTCATTGACTCTATGATTTTTCATATCATCTGAAAAACAGAAATTCTTCGCTCCCAAATGAGCAACATTTTGAACTCAACCCTGACCTTCACTTGATAAAAATCTGTGCCGTTGAAAAGAAACATGAAGTGTTTTGTTGTTTTGTTCTGTCTCTTCCCCTGAAAGCCATCCAAGGGCAGAATCCTGTTGCCTGTGTGCACAATGAAGATGACATAGAAAGAACATGGTATTTTAGACAGAGCTTTCAGAAAAATCCATATAAGGGCAAAAAGAAACATTTGATGCTGAATTCTTTCCTAATTTAAGACATTTTGAGTCCAGTTTTCATTTAAAAAAAAAAAAGAATAAGAAGAATTTCAAGGCAAGATGCTCCTGGGATTTCTTGTGTGAGCTGAATGTAGTGATGAGCACACACTGTCCGAGTCATTGAAGGAACCCCAGACAACCTAAATGTCCCCTCTGTGCGCCTAGTCAGCACCAGCTTGCACAAAAGATCTCATCCCTTCCCCAACTCTCATCCTCATTCCCTGCCCCCAACATAATTCCATACTGTAGCATTCTAAACATGTTTGTGTGTTGTTTCGAAACTGCTCTCAAGTTACTTCATGAGAACCCTGAAAAATCTAATGCAATGTTTATCAAAGCAGATGATCTGTACCAGAATCACCTGGGGTTTTATTAAAATGCAGATTCCTGGCCAAGGGTGGTGGCTCAGCCTGTAATCCTAACACTCTGGGAGGCTGAGGTGGGAGGATTGCTCAAGGTCAGGAGTTCAAGACCAGTCTGAGCAAGAGTGAGACCCTGTATCTACTAAAAATAGAAATAAATTAGCTGGACAACTAAAAATATATAGAAAAGATTAGCCAGACATGGTGGTGCATGCCTGTAGTCCCAGCTACTCAGGAGGCTGAGGCAGAAGGATCG
This sequence comes from Lepilemur septentrionalis, assembly GCA_963573855.1. Classification (NCBI taxonomy): domain Eukaryota; kingdom Metazoa; phylum Chordata; class Mammalia; order Primates; family Lepilemuridae; genus Lepilemur; species Lepilemur septentrionalis. Next base: position 7,236 of record CAUYMX010027041.1, on the reverse strand, counting down.
CTTGAGCCCAGGAGTTTGAGGTTGCTGTGAGCTAGGCTGATGCCATGGCACTCTAGTCCAGGCAACAGAGCAAGACTCTATCTCAAAAAATAAAATGAAATGCAGATTCCTGAGTCCATGACCATAATTACCCAATGTGGAGCACCTTTGGAAGGGGGATGGGTATCCACACTGTTAGAAAGACAATTCTGGGGTTCAGATCCATTGTGTAAAGAATGCTGGACTTTGAACTTTTGTCTTAGTTCCATTATTGAACATTCATTATAGACTTTCAGCCAATTATTTAACTCCTGCCACTCTGTTTTTTCAACTGCAACATAAGATTATTGTGAGGTGATAAATGAAGAAGTACTTATACATAAAAAAATTTATGTATGCACTTGTGAATTTCCTAGTTAGATGATAAACTCTGGGACTCTGGAATCTATTGTATTTTTCTATTGGCAATGTCATATAGGATTTCAGCAAATAGTTGATTAATATATTATACAGCAACAAGAGTTGCAACCATTTGCACCATGATACTTGGAGAAACTCAATTAGCCATCAGGAGTACAGACTAGTGTAGGGTTTATCTTGGTGAATTTACCATTGACCAGGGTCTTCCCTAGGACTTGCAGGGGAGTTAACTTGTTAACTTGCAGTTAACTTGTAAGTTAACTCTGACAGTTGATTAAACATAATGAAGCTGTTGTTTCCTGTCTAACAAAGCTTATAAGGTGAACATCTAAGGCCACCTTGCCAGTTTATAAAATTTGCCAGGAGAAAAATAATTCAGATGACCTGATAAGTCATGTTGACCTACCCAACAAGGGGTTAGAGTAAGGAGTTTATTGCATTTTTTTTTTAATTTAAAAAATTTTTATTAAAGACACTCTTAATCAGTTTGGGCTGCTATAACAAAAGTACCATAGACTAAGTGGCTTAAACAACAAAAATTTATTTCTCATTCCTGGAGGCTGGTAATTTTGAGATCCAGGTGCCAGCTGATTTGGTTCCTGGTGAGGGCCTTCTTGTGCTTCACTTTCTTGCTGTATCCACACTTAGCGGAGAAAGAGAAAGCTCTGGTCCATTTCTATTCTTGTGAGGGCACTAAGCCCATCAGAGAAGAAGGTCCACCTTCATAACCCATCTAAACCTAATTATCTCCCAAAGGTCCCACCTCCAAATGCCATCATATTGGGGATTGGCTATTCAAATTTAGCAGGGAGGGTGGGGAGGCTGACACAACAGCCTAAAGCAAGGACATTATTTAAATGCTTTCTCATGTCAATACTTTGAGAACTATATAATATCCTTACTTTACAAATAAATTGAATCACAAGGAATTTCAGTGGTTTTCTCTGATAGCCTGATATGTCTGTCTCCATGAGAGGGAAAGACCTGTCAAAGGATGGAGCTGATCATGTGGGCCTGCCACGTGATAAGGCTGTCAGCTGACAATCACCATGGCTGACCAACTCCCTTTTTCTGATTTACACACTTGTTTTCTTAAATATGGTTAGTCTTCATTCAGATTTAGGTCCATTTTATAGGCTCTGAAGCCATTTTGTCTTGTGAAGTCACTGTTTTCTCGAGTTTATTTCATGTGGTAAAAGGATAAACACTTTTTTATATGAATAGTTACATACTTATATTCATAGTTATCAGGAAAAAATAGTATTATAAATATGAAGTTAAATAATTTAAAATGTGAGTTGATGTAAAGTTAATTTAATGAAAAACATTAAATAATTATTTAGGTATTACGCAGATATCAATTTGTGGAAAGAGTTTACTAATAACAGAAGTTTGGGAAAGATGGCTTTCAACTGACTCTGCATACCTCTCTCTGTTTCATTATGAGTTGATTTTATAGTTTAACTTTGAGAAAATAATATTCATTTCTCTATTTTCAAGTTTTTTAGAGGGTAATTTCAAAGTAGCCCCTTTTAAGCCAACAATATACATGATTTCGTTTGATTTTAAAATGCTGATGATGTGACTCTAAATCACACTAAATATAAAGATAGTAATAATAATATACTGTAGTTGTAGAAAAACTAGGGGCTATATCTGTGTGTGTGTGTGTGTGTGTGTGTGTGTGTGTGTGTGTAAGTGAATTGAGTTGCTTCTATTGATTGTTTTTAAATAGGTCACTTTTGAGGGGTCTGCTGCCCCACCGTATCTCCTTTTCTCTGAAGACAACACTCCCCTTCTTTTCATGGAAATAAAATGAAAACCTGGCAACTATATTTATACATGAGACCCCATCACCCCATCTAATCCCTGGCACCAGGGGTCAACACCTATCCTAAGCCATGCTCAATCTGACTTTCTTTCTTGGAAATCTAGCCCGAGGACTACTTTGCTAAAAGGAGGACATACACATTTGGATACTGTGACAAAGTAGAGGGTAGGAAGAAGCAGACAGAGGACCGAAGAAGGGGTGCACATAGAACCAGAGAACCAGGCCTCTAGATGAGAGAGAGAGCGGGGAAAAAAGAACAAGAGGTCTGATCTGGATTCCTGGTTGTAGCCCCTCATGAGGCCCAGTTGTTCCATCTCCTGTCCTGGTGCTCTATGAAGTATCCTTACAATATTACAACAAATTCTTATGTTTTAATTAAGCTTATCAGACACTGATCTCTGTTATTGTAACAAAGGATATTAAGTAACAAGGACACAATGTTGGAAAAAAATTTCTCCCTAAAAATGCTTTCCAATGAGTGACCCTGAACCACTCAGCTTCATCTGATCATTTACTGTTGGTGACTATAGGACAGATTATTTCAGTTAGCTCTAGAAGTCAAATGCAGTCCATTTCACTGCACTGTAACATGCACACTTAATACACAGCTAAGCGACCAAAGTTCTTTAATGCAGAGGTCCCCAACCTATGGCGAGTTGTATAATTATTTCATTATATATTAACGTTACAATGTAACACTAATAGAAATAAAGTGCACAATAAGTGTAATGTGCTTGAATCATTATGAAACCATGCCTCCCCCCGCCCCACCCCCAGTCCATGGAAAAATTCTCCTCCATGAAAACAGTCCCTGGTGCCAAAAAGGTTGGGGACCACTGCTTTAATGGGTTTGATTAAATTGCCTAAATATTTTTGTATCACAAAGACATTCAAATGAGAAAATATTACACACCCCCAAAAGAGCAGAGTCACAAAAGATGGCCTTTTATTTATCAAAGAAACACCAGTTTGTCATGTAACTCCCTTGGAGTTCATGTACTTCATCCACTCATCATGTCTTAAGCCTTCTTACTAGAAACTCCAGAATAAATTTTGGCCCAGACAAAACTAGAGGCAGATTTAGAACCAAAAGCATGTATATTTAAAAACTGCCCCTTACTTAGTATGTGTTAATAGGATGGTGCATACCAGAGGAACAAAAATAAAATCATCACAAGAAATGACCGCATAAGCACTGTGGATAATTCAAACCTAAGACTTTTAACTGGCTCAAACAATTTGGTTTTGATTTCATACATCACCAAAGTGAGACATTAAAGAAGACTCTGCACAGTGTACTTTTTTTGTTGTTCATCCATGTTTTCCCCTGAGTTTAAGAAAGCAAAAAAAAAAAAAAAAAAAAAAAAAATAGAAAACCCATAGCATTTTTTCATTGAGTTGATTTTTTAAAATGAGTTTAGCAATTAAAATCAGATTTCTTAAACAAGAAAAAACACATCTGGGTAAAGGACTTATATGAAAAGTTTTAGCAGAATGTGGATTAAATTATTGGTTTTTACGCCACTCTGCAAAAATGGCACTGACTCTGTACTGGAAAAATCAGTAGATCCAAAGTAGAGCAACATTTTGACAAGAGTAAAATTGAAAGCTAAATTAAAATTTGGTGTAAATTATTTGCAAATTTAATAATCTTAGGAAATTTCTGACTATACTGTCTTCCTAGCTGAAACTGATCTTTTCCTATTATTTTCTTTTACTGATTGTTTTTAGTTTATTACAGAAATTCTTCAGGCTACAGCTACTGAAACCTGCAGGATGATCCTCCAGTAGATGTTGGATAGCAAGTTCACCTGGGCATGAGTATCCAGTCTCTTGACCTTGATTCTTTGGGCCAGAAAGTTGTTCTTGTCAATGCTTCTGCCCAAGAGAGAAAAAGCAAATCTAGGCATGTGGGAGGTGCCTCTGCTTTGTGAGTTACTATTAAAGCTGTCAGGTGCTAAGAGATCCAAATGTTAGGAGACAATAGCTGAAGTTATAATACATGTTTTTAAAGAAAAAAATCCTGGAACACCTTGGTAAAAAATGACCCAGCTGAGGGTCTCTTTGAAAGGAAGAGTTAATGCATATGTCTTAAATTAAATATTTCTGTTTTGAAATGTGCATTACTCATTGAATTTATCAGGCCACTAAGAGTAATTATCAGGCACTGATAATGTAATATATTAGTATATAGCAGAGTAATGGACCAGGCTAACCCTATAAGCAATTTTCTACACAAAGTCTAAAGGTCTCTTAAATCCCCTCAAATGATGCTTTAACCCCTGGGTAATGCCAGTGGAAATCTATAGCTGTTCAAAGCAAACACCTTTGAGCCTCCACACAATCTCTTTCTTCTGCTTACAGGAGTCTTCCCCTTAATTCTTTTCTGAGTTGAAGAACTTTCTTTTTGTTTTAGTTTAAACGTTATCCCTTCTCTAAAGCTTTTCCCCCCTCAGATCCTTTTTTTCGCCCAACCTCCACTGCAGTAGAATGAGGAAATTCATCACACACTGCTCTGTGTTACCATAGCATTGTGTTAATACCTGTCTCACAGCACTTACCCTGCTGTACTTTAATTAGCTCTACATGCATAGGTCTAGCACCATGATTCTGGAGACTTTTGAAAGTGGGCACAATGTGTAATTCATTTAGTGTCTTATTTATAATAGGTACTCAAAGAATTTTCATTAGAAATAAATGAGTAAAATCCTCTTATTAGAAGTATGCTCATGCATTTACTCATTCATACCTCATGCACTCATTCATACTTCAATTCAACAAGTATTTACTTAGTATGTACAAGTCACAGACTGCATAACGACATTTTGGTCAACAATGGACTGCATATACAACAGTGGTCCCATGAGATTGTAATACCATATTTTTACTGTATCTTTTCTATGTTTAGATATGTTTAGATACACAAATACTTACCACTGTGTTACAATTGCCTACAGTATTCAGTACAGTAACACGCTGTACAGGTTTGTAGCCTAGGAGCAATAGACTAAATGGTATGTAGCCTAGGTGTGTCATAAGCTATACTATCTAGGTTTGTTAAGTATACTCTATGACGTTCACATGACAAAATAGCCTAAAAATGCAATTCTAAGAACATGTCCCCGTCATGAAGCTACACATGACTGTAGTTTGTGTCTTACTACAAGACAGTTTCTCTAGTCCATTCCTGAGAAGCAGAGGGTAGGTCACTGGAGACCTTTCAATCATATTACAACATATAGTGGACAAGGGCAAAGGAAAAAAAAGAAAAAAAATTAAAAATTTTTAATTTTAAAAATTTTGCCCATGGCTATCTCTGACGCTAAACATATAACATGTGCTTGATGAAACATGGTGAATGATTGATTGATTGATTATAGCTGAAGTTCAACTGTTTTCTGTTAAAGCAAGTGATAAAAATATCTGCTAAAAATTTTATCTTCTACACAAACTTTCTTATAAAGTCAAGTTTCATCTTGACAACTAACTAACCCACAGAAGACTGATATCATTCCTCACTAAAACCTTCAAAATTTCTTCCATATCTTTACTTTTTTAAAGAATATATATATATCCATTGATGATTATATTTGTGTAGTATATATTTATGTTTTATGCCCCTTTCTTTATATGCTGATTTTCTCAAAACGAGAGAAAAACATTAACTCTTTTAACTAAAAGCTGGTATATTTGTGCTTCTATAAAATGGAAAATTTGATTAATTAGTTCTTCACTGGGACCGTTATCATTTATATGAACAATGATCACACCAAGACAGAGCAAGTTGTGGTGCTCCTTCAGATACCTCATCAAGTGACAAAGTTACATTTGGCATCATGCCAACATCAAGCATGAATGACCATATTCATAAACTCGTAAGCTTCCAGAGTTGGAAGGCACTTCGGATTCTTTCTTAAAAATTTCTACCAAATGCAAGAATTCCTTTCCCCTGCCTCATTCCTCACAGGTAACATCCGCCTGGATACAACCAGAGGCAGAAATCGTCTTCCTCACGGGAAGCCTACTCCATTTCAAAAGAAGTCTAATTCTTAGAATGCACTTCCATTTATTGAGCCAAAATCAGATTCCCTGAACTTCAAACATTGATCCTGGCTCTAGCCTCTAGTGTTTCAAAGATTTAATCTAATCCCTCTTCAAATATTGAAAGGCAGCCATAGTTCCCTCTAGGTATTTTCCACTGCAGCCTATAAACCTGACTAAATCTGTATCATCCAGCCCACATGTGTTTATTAACCACAAGGACATCATGAGCGATCACTTCAAAGGCCTTGCTCATGTACTAATGCCAGCATTTCTTCAACTACCAATTAAATAAGCCAAGCGAATTGGTCATGATTGCTCCTAAGAAACTTATGTTGGCTCTTAGTGATCGCTGCCTACTTCTGGGTGCACATAAGCAATCTGTTTAATAATTCATTTGGAATTACTCTCATTTTTGTTTCCAGAATTCATCTTTTCTCTCTGTATCAGTCACAGCTCAACCAGTGGGGGAAAAAATTCCACTCTTAAATATTTAAAACAGAAGAGGAGATTGAGGACAAGGAATTGATTACACAGAAGCAGAATGGCTCACTGTAACAGGGATGCAGAGGCACCCCAGAGACTAGAAGTAGCAGGAAGCCACTAGAACTTCTTACGCTAGAAGAGAAAAGGGAGGAGCTGGTGGTAGCAAGGCCAGGAGTCAGCTTCGCCCAGAGGAAGCTGGAACCACGACAGGAATGTAGAGCAGGAGTCACAGCGATGGGAGACACCACCTGAGGCATTTCTAGAGATACGACCTGAGGCACAGAGAGACAGGGCAAATGATCTGGCTTTCCTCTTCCTCTAGCCCCTTGCTCTCCCACTGAGCTTTCCAACCAGCTGAACCCCCTGGAAAGCCAGCTGGCAGGGAAGCCTGGAAATGCAGTGGGCAAAGGGGCCAGGGCAGAGAGGGGAGAGGCAGATACGGTGCCTTTGCACAGTTCTACGTGATTCACCAAAGGCCT
>CAUYMX010027039.1:0-21342 GCA_963573855.1 Lepilemur septentrionalis | reverse complement strand
GCTACAGTGACAGTGAGAAGGGTAGAATTTCAGAATCGTTGACATTTCGCAGACTTTTAGAATAGGGGTCTCCCCACTCTTACCCAAAATGCACCAAGAGAAACTGAGACCTACTCTAGCCTGGGCAAAAGAGTGAGACTCTGTCTCAAAAAAAAAAAAAGGCTGGGTGCGGTGGCTCACGCCTGTAATCCTAGCACTCTGGGAGGCCGAGGCGGGAGGATCGCTAAAGGGCAGGAGTTCAAAACCAGCCTGAGCAAGAGCGAGACCCCGTCTCTACTAAAAATAGAAAGAAATTAATTGGCCAACTAAAGATATACAGAAAAAATTAGCTGGGCATGGTGGCGCATGCCTGTAGTCCCAGCTACTCAGGAGGCTGAGGCAGGAGGATCGACTGAGCCCAGGAGTTTGAGGTTGCTGTGAGCCATGCTGACGCCACGGCACTCTAGGCCGGGCAACAGAGTGAGACTCTGTCTCAAAAAAAAGAAAAAGAAAGAAAGAAACTGAGACCTAGAGACACCCCTCCCTCCCCCAATATACTCTAGACCCCCCGACATCTCTTAGCCTCCAGATATCCCCCAGCTCCAAACACACCCAGTCCTGACATCCCCAGCCCCCCAAACCACCTAAGTCCCTGAACGCCCCATTCCTGTGACATTTACATCCTCCCTGGGGATGACACCCCCCATCCCCAGACACCCCAGCCGCTCAGCATCCCCTGACCCTCTCAGCCCCCAGGCCCACCCTAGGGCCCCTGGCCATGCCCTGTGCCTGACAAAATGGGGTCCGCCCATGATGTGGGGGAGACAGGTCTAGGTAGTTGGCCTGAGACGTTGGGGTCCTTGACTTTCGGTTCCACTGATCCCCCAAGGGCTCTGGCCGAGCGCCTGGCCAGGGTGGGGCCCCCTGAAAGTGAGCCGGCCCGGGAAGCTTCGGCCAGCGCTCTGGACCGCGTGACCCGGCTCTGCCATCGTGTCCTGGCGGACCTGCTGTTCCAGGAACTGCAGGTGAGTGAAGTGGGGGGCGGGGTGGGGCCCACGCCAGGACAGGGAAGCACCCCCTCATCCCACAGTTTCCTTCAGTCCGTGACTCAGTTTTTGGGAAGCAGGCAGGGGTAGAGGCTTAGGGCCATGCCAGGGCTGTTTAGGAGGGCAGAGGTGGGTACAGGAAGGAAGAGGTAGGAGGATGTGGAGAGAACAAGGGGAAAACAGTGCCACCAGCAGGTGGGGGGTTGGGGTTTGGGTGGTGCCCTTTCCCACTGAGGTGCCCCAAACCCCTTGCTCAGGCTCTCCTAGACCCCAGAGCCCATATGCCCATCTGAGGGGGCCAGGTTCAAAGGTGGGTGAGAATGTGGGGAGGGCAGCGGGGGTACTAAGAGTGACGCGGAGACGGGTGTGTGTCCCTGGTTGTCATACATGTTCAACCCATGTGGTCCACATGTCCCTTCTCCGCTCAGAGTCCTCCCACAGCTGCTAGCTCATGTAGAGCAAAAGCCCAAATCCTCACTGTAGCCCCCCTGGGGCTACACAGGCTGCCCCTTCCCTCCCAGACCTCATCTCCTGCCACCCTGCTTACTCCAGTCCAGCCACCAGCCCCCTGCTGTCCCTTAACACAACAGGCACATTCCTGCCTCAGGGCCTTTGCGCTTACCATCCTCTCTGCCTGGAATGCTCTCCCTCTGATAGCCATATAGCTCCCTCTCTCACTTTTTTCAAGTCTTGACTCAAATGTCACCTTCTCAGTGAGACCTTCTGTGGTCACCCCATTGAAAACAGAAGCCCTGGGGACCACCCCCACCCCCTGGACTCCCTGCTGTATTTATCTCCAAAGCACTTGCCGCCACCTTCCCTATCCTTTCCTTTTTTTTTTTTTTTTCTGAGACAGAGTCTCACTCTGTTGCCCAGGCTAGAGTGCTGTGGCGTCAGCCTAGCTCACAGCAACCTCAAACTTCTGGGCTCAAGCGATCCTTCTGCCTCAGCCTCCCGAGTAGCTGGGACTACAGGCATGCGCCACCATGCCCGTCTAATTTTCTCTATATATTTTTAGTCAGCCAATTAATTTCTTTCTATTTTTAGCAGAGACAAGGTCTCGCTCTTGCTCAGGCTGGTTTCGAACTCCTGACCTTGAGCAATCCTCCCACCTCGGCCTCCCAGAGTGCTAGGATTATAGGCATGAGCCACCGCGCCCAGCCTGTCCTTTGCTTTTTTTGCTTGTTTGTTTGTTTTACCTGCCTCCTCCCACTGGAACGGTAGCTTCTCAAGGGCAGGATTTCATTGGAATGTCTCTAAAATAATTTTTTATTATGGAAGATTTTAAACATACAGACCCACACGTAGGCAGAGGGACAGAATGACCTCTTCTGGACTCATCTTGAACTCCTGCAAATGTCAACTTCTGGCCAATGCTGTTTTGTCCCCAACTCCACCTCTGAATTCTTTTAAAGATTCCTGACATCGTATCATTTCATCCCTTGGCACTTTAGCCTGTGTCTCCAAAAGCTAAGGAATGCTTTTACATAAATATAACAACGGTGTCATTTTCATACCCGAGAAGTGGAACAATAATTCCTTAATATCATCAGATATCAGATTTAGAGTCCCCTGACTGGTTTGTGATTATCTTGTGCATGAAGTTTTGTCTCATTCTCTGCTATGTCGCCAGCATTTTCTAATGGGTCCTTAGTGATCTACCCAGGACTGGGCCCACAGGAAGGGCTCAGAGAGTGGTTCTTCAGTGACTAAATGACTAAATATTTAGAGAAAGCAAGTAAATGGAGGAACATGGGGATGCGGGGAAGAGGGTGCAGCCTTTGTTCTGGGCTCGGCTGCAGAACTTCCAAGAAAAGGGGACCTTGGGCAACTTGCTTGTCCTCTTGGGGTCTCTGTTTATACATCTGGAAAATGGGCACAGGAATTCCAGGCTTCTCAGATGGCTCTGAAGAAACAACAGGATTTTGGCCATGAAGTGCTTAATTAACTCAGGGCCCAGCCTGCAGGCGTTGGCCATGGCTGTCTTTGTAAATGTGCAAGCTTCGTAGCAACAGCAAACACGTCCCAATAACCCACAGGCCCCCATTTTTGGAGGTTCAGAAAACTGGGCTGATTCAGGATGAGAGAGCAGGAAGGGGGTGCTGGGGCCGAGCGGAACAGGAACCTGCTTTAGGCCCCCAGGGACACCAAGCCTGGATGTCCCGGCACCTCACACTCTCTGTGTCCACCAGACTGCATTGACCGCCCCCACCCCTCCAGCCTCCATCTCAAGGACAGACCCCCTGCCCCCCAGGCCTCCTTCCCCTCTCTGACGGAGGGGCTCTCACCCATCTTCCCACCTGGCTTCTCCTCCCTACGCCCTCTCACCCCGACTTTGCCCTCCTTCTAGCCTCCTCCCATCCATCTTGGTAAACCTGACCCCTCTCCCTACCGTGCTCAAAACCTGCTATGGCTCCCAGCGCCCTCACTCTCGAGAAAGCTGGGGCTTCTCACACAGCCCAGCCCTGCCCACCTGGGCAACCCCGTCCCTTCACTGCCCATCACATGCCTGGAGTAGGCAGAGTGCAGGCTTCAGGGTGGCACAGTCCCCTCCCCCCCACACACCTAGAAATGCCCAAGCTTGGTTTAATGCTTTGGTTAAAGTTTTTTTTTTTTTTTTTTTTGAGACAGAGTCTTACTCTGTCCTCTGGGCTACGTGCCATCAGCCTAGCTAGCTCCTGGGCTCAAGCAATCCTTCTGCCTCAGCCACAGGTGCGCACCATGCCTGGCTAATTTTTCCTATTTTTAGTAGAGATGGGGTCTCGTTCTTGCTCAGGCTGGTCTTGAACTCCTGATGTCAAAGGATCCTCCGGCCTCTGCCTCCCAGAGTGCTAGGGTTACAAGCGTGAGCCACTGCGCTGGGCCTCTGATCTAAACTCAGCCTTCTTAACACTGGTTCTTCCCTCCCATTGAGCCACACACTGCCCCACTCCTCACCTGGCTAAGGACAGTCATCACCTGGGCCTCAGCTCTGGTGTCCCCTCCTCCAGGAAGCCCTCCTGACTCTCTGTGCTGAGTCAGGCATCCCCTCTGGGCTACCTACACCCCCAGGCTCCTCTGTCCCAGCCCTGCCAGCTCTGGGTCATCACTGCCTGGAGACAGGTCTCTCTATCCCTCTTGACTGTGAGCTCCAGGAGGGCAGGGCCTGGGCTGTGTCATCCCTGATGTGTCCCCGGCACCACACAGCCCTGGGTCAGCACCGAGCAGAGTTCTGGGAACCTATTCCTAAGTGAAGAGGGAGGGTGGGAGGGAGGAGAACTACGACCCCCTGCTCTGTCCCACCAGCCACACTTCAACAAGCTGATGCGCCGGAAGTGGCTGAGCAGCCCGGAGGCCCTGGATGGCATCGTGGGCACATTGGGCGCTCAGGCCCTGGCCCTGCGCCGGATGCAGGACGAACCTTACCAGGTGCGCCTGCCCTGCCCGGGGGTGGGGGTGGGGAAAGCAAGAACGCTCCGCCTTGGGGCGACCCCTCCCTTTTAGAAGGGGAGCGGTTCCTGCGGGGTGGAGGAGGTGGCGCCCTGGCGCCTGGGGTGTGCGGGGAGGCGTACCCGCCGGGACTTGGGTGTGGGGCGGGGTGCAGACTGGGTAGGGGCTTCTGAAAGTGGATCTTGGGGAATGGAGAGAGGCTGGGGTGGGGCACCCTTTGGGGACCGCTAGAGGTGTCCATGGGCTGATCAGGGGTTGGGGTAGGCATGATCGGGTAGGGACGGGGTGGGGGCTGGGCGCCCTGCGGGAGGGTTCCGGTAGGGTGCCCCGGTGGGCGCGGGCGGGTGTGGGTAGGTCTGGCGCGGCTCACCACCACCACCCCCCGCCCCGGTCCCTCTTCCCCGCCCGCAGGCGCTGGTGGCCGAGCTGCACCGGCGGGCGCTGGTGGAGTACGTGCGGCCCCTGCTCCGCGGGCGCCTGCGCTGCGGCTCGGCGCGGACCCGCAGCCGCGTGGCCGGGAGGCTCCGGGAGGACGCGGCGCAGCTGCAGAGGCTGTTCCGGCGGCTGGTCAGTGCGGGCTGGGCGGGCGCTCAGAAACCGGGCACAGCTCGGCTTCCGAGAACCCCAGGGCTCAAAGGCGGGGGCTGGGAGGGGGGCGGGGCAGGGCCTCGCCCAGCTGTCGGTCCCTGGAAACAGGTAACACTCTGATCCATACCCTCTGCGCGTAAAAATCGGAGAGCTGGCCTCGGGGCGCTTTCCTCGGCTGTGACAGGAGGAGAAGAAGGGTCCCCATCCACTGCTGCGGGGATCAGATCGGTTATCCCTAAGTGCTGAGGACGGTCCCTGGCACGAGCGAACAGTCCCTAAACATTAACTATTGCTACAAGCATAAACAGAAGCTAAATGCGACAGAAACTCGGAACCCTAACATTTCCAAGCCCAAGAATTTAAAATCGCCAAATCTTATTTGTACTCAGTTGTATTGAGCAGGACTGGAAGGGCCTCCTCGCTCAGACGCTATTCCAGAAGTTTCTAGCGTGGAGTCCTTGGAATGTTTATTTTGGACAAATTTTTGAGAGAATTGTGGATTCACATGGGGATGTAGGGAAGAATGCAGAGCGCTCCCTTGTACACTTGATCCAATTTCCTCCCAATCGGAACATTTTGCAAACTTGGAAGAGGTTTCGAGGGATGTCCCTGAGTCCCAGATTATCTGCAGAACAGGGAGGAGACTACAGTATGGATTTTTCCTTCAAATCTGACTACGGTCTGTTTTCTGCAAGGTTTTACAAAAAGGGAAACTGAGGCCAGGAGGGGCAAGAGCAGGCCGGCGTAGGGAGAGGGTGTGGCTTGGGAGGGGACGTTGGGAGAGGGATGTGAGCTCCCGCCCCTCCCCTGCAGGAGTCCCAGGCCTCGTGGCTGGACGCCGTGGTGCCCCATTTGGCCGAAGTCCTGCAGCTGGAAGACACGCCCAGCATCCAGGTGGAGGTGGGGGTGCTGGTGCGCGACTACCCAGACATCAGGTGAGGGGCCCCGCCCACCCGTGCCGCCGCCGCCGCAGCCTGGCTGAGGTCTCCCCGCGGCCTTGGCAGCGGTCCCTGCGTTTCCTGCCTCCTGGGCGAGGAGGGGAGGCGGCGAGCGTGTCTGACGGCCGTTTCCTGCTGGAACCAGGGCATTATTAATACGATTTCCCTCCTTCTCCTGCCGCCGCCGCCACCAGGGCTTGCAAACAAACAGGCGGTCACAGGAAGCCCAGGGCAGGGGGGGCGCGGGGCCGCCCGGCGGCAGGAAGGGCCGGCCCGGCAGGGGAGCCGCGGGGGACACGGGGACATGCACGGGCACGCGGGCGCACACTCACTGGGACAGCGGCTGGGGCAGGTGCCATTGAGATCCTGGTGGGCCACTTCCTTTCCATGTGGCCTTCTCTGAGCCTCAGTTTCTTCATCCGTTTCATGGGAATAATAGTACTCTCTTCATAGGGTTATTGGGGGAATTCATCATCATCATCATCCACAGCAGTAACAATACCAGTTCTTGCTCCTTGAGTTATTTCAGACCTAAATAAGCATCTTACATGTCCACTCTATAAGAGGTATAATTAAGGTTATTTTAGAAAATATATGCAAGTAACTCATCAGCAGCATGCAGAAATTAAATCTCTCTTCTCAAATCTCACAGCTAGCCCGTTGCAAATCTGGGACTCGAACCCAGGCAGCAAACTGGCTCCAAAGCCAGTGCACCAGACCAGGACACCACACCAGACCACCATCTGTGAGCGCTGGGTGGTGGCAGTGGCAGCAGCACCGCTAGGCCCACAGTACTTTTTGGGCTGACTGATATTTGGCACTCAGAGGTGCAAAACCCCATAGAAACAAGGACTGAGGCATGAGTGGGTTTATGTTCCAGGATCGAGGGTGAGGGTTCTGGAACTGATTCAGGATGGGCAGTTCTGGTTCTGGGGAATGGGGTCATGTCCTTGGGGAGGCACAGAACCCTGGAGTCCTAAGGGGTCCCAGTATTCCTGCTGGGTTGGAGTTTCTGAACTTGAGTCTTAGATCTTGGACCAGAACTTGAATCTGAAGCTGAGTTTGAGAGTTCTCTAGCTGGGCTGGGGGGAGCCATTCCAAAGCTGAGTTTCGGGGCCCCGTTTTGGAACTTGGTTGAGCTGGAAGGTTCTTGAGCCACGTTTTGGATGCTGTGGGGATTCCAAACCTGGCATATGGGAAGATGAAGACACTGGGCTGGGCTGAAGGTGGCAAAGCTCTGTTTGAAATGAATGTTCTTGGAAGAAAACGTCGTGGGCTCAGGACATTTGGGTTGCAACATGGTGTTGGTTCTGGAGTGGAGTTTTGGATCTGAAATCTGGAGCTGAGGTGGGGGTGAAGGGAAAGGCCCTAATGTATTGGATTTGGGGCCAAGGATTGCAGAATAGAGCTGGTTTGGGGCATGAAGTTTCTGGTTGGAGGGTCCCCAAGGTGAGTTTTAGTCCTGGAGTGGAATTTTGGTAGAACACGATTCTGGGAATGAGACGGGGGTGAAGTGAGCATTCCAAGGTCAAATCTGAGGATAAAAGTTCTAGAATGGGTTCCAGGTTGACAAGTCCTTTTTTTCCTTTTTGAGACAGAGTCTCACTCTGTTGCCCGGGCTAGAGTGCCGTGGCATCAGCCTAGCTCACAGCAACCTCAAACGCCTGGGCTCAAGCGATCCTCCTGCCTCAGCCTCCCAAGTAGCTGGGACTATAGGCATGCGCCACCATGCCCGGCTAATTTTTTTCCTATATATTTTCAGTTGTCCAATTAATTTCTATTTTTTAGTAGAGACAGGGTCTTGCTCTTGCTCAGGCTGGTTTCAAACTCCTGACCTTGAGCGATCCTCCCGCCTTGGCCTCCCAGAGTGCTAGGATTACAGGCGACAAGTCTTGATTTGCATTTTGGGTGATGGTTCTAGTACTGCAGTGGCAGGGAAGCTTCCAGACCTGGGCTTGGGGTGAGGTAAGAGTTAGGGTGGAAGTGTGGGCGAGCACTTCTGGGGGAGCTGAGTGATGATTGTAGGGCTGGTTTGGGAGGAAAGTGAAGATGAAATTAACGGTTTGCTGTAGAGCCCAGAGCTTAAATGGCCAGGATTAAATTTAGGAGTACCAGGATGGAAATTTAGGAGTCGTCTGAGCTAAGATGGGGGTGAAGATTGAAGGTTCATTTTCATCAGGAGCTGAGGTTTGGGGTGAACAGGAAGATTTCAGGGCTGGATTTGGAGGTGAACATTCTGGAATCGACTGTAGGTGGGGGGGATTTGGAAGTGGCTGGAAGTGAAGTTTTGGAGGGGAGCCGGGATGACATGGGGTCTGGGAGGGGGAGCTGATTCCAGGGAAGGAGCGGGGGGGAGGGGGAGCAAATGGATTCCAGAGCCGGTCAGCGGTCGGGTGGGGTCCACACGTGGGCTGGCGGTGCATCTGGAGTCCAGGACCCCATCGCCCCTGTCTGTTCCTCCTCCCCAGGCGCAAGCACGTGGCGGCCCTCCTTGACATCCGCGGCCTGCGAAACACAGCTGCCCGTCAGGAGATCCTGGCCATCGCCCGGGACCTAGAACTCTCTGAGGGGGGAGCCTTGTCACCCCCTCGGGACCGTGCCTTCTTCGCAGACATCCCTGTGCCCCGCCCGCCTTTCTGCCTTGGCCTCCCTGTCTTCCTGGGCCGCCTCCCCCTCTCCCGGCTGGCCAGGCCCAATCTGGCCTGTCTGCCCTGGCCCAGGCCTCCGACTCTGGCGCGGCCCCGGGCCCAACGCTGAGGCCCTTCCTACCCTTGACCGTGGTGGCCCCATCTGCTGCTGACAAACTGCCCTTGTGTGAGCGTGGCCTCCTCCTGACACCTGGCCGGGGACTGCAGATCCCTGGGATGGGAAGACCCTCAGAAGTTTCCTCCCTCAACCCCAAAGTCAGGAGGGAAACAGAGGCCAGAGGGAGCAAGGACTTTCCCAAGGCCACGTAGCCCGTTCCCAGCACCCCCCCCCGCCACTGCCCAGTGTGGTAGGTGGCGTTCTGGAAGGTTCTACAGAAATATCCCAGCGCCCCCCCCCTTTCCCCTCACCTCAAGGTCTGGCCCAAATCCAGTGTATTAAGGAATGTTCGATACTTAGAATAAAGAGGTTTCTATTTAACACAAGGAAGGGCTGAGTCCTGAGTGTGTGGGGGAGGAAGGGCCGGGGCAGGGCCCAGGGCCAAGGGCTGCTCTCACGCCCAAGGCCGGGCTGGGCTCCAGCTCTTGGGCAGGGCAGCGGCGGCTGCGTAGGGCCAGGAGCGCCGGCTGCGACCCCTGTGTGCAGAGACTCCGAGCTGTGTGGCTCCAAGGCAGGCCCTTGGCCACTCTGAGCCAGGGTCCCTCCTGGTGTCGATCCCAACGTGCCTGTTCTTTCCCGGGCCTGGCAGTTCCATCTTGGCATGCCCTCCCCATCCATCCTCAGCCGGGAAGCCGTGTCAAGGGAGGAAGGAGGTTGGGGGTAGGGCTGGCGGCATCTAGGGCGCCCTCCTGGGTTGACGCAGGAAAATCTCAGGGTGGGAAAATTTCCAGCCTCTCTCACCCTCAGCCCCGCCGGATCCTGGTCCCCACAGAGACCTTGAGGTCATCCCCCTGCTGACCCCTGCCCCTCCGGCCTGGGCTGGATAGCACATGATGGATGTTTCCTGGCTTGTGGGTTTTTTTTTTTTGTTTTTTGGGTTTTTTTTTTTTGTTTTGTTTTGTTTTTCCTGAGAAGTCAGAAAGAAGAGGCGGCCCGGGGTCAGCACCATGGCTGGGGTTGGAATCTCACGTGTGAACTCGGGGAGGTGGAGGCTCCGGAACTCTTGGAACCTCAGGGCTGTGTGACCCTGGGCAGGAAGCTGCCCCTCTCTGGGCTGCGCTTCCATTCCTCCCTGGGGAATTGCTTAACCCCTCTTTGCCCAGGCCCGAGTGAGATGTCTAGAGGCTGTACCTCCAAAAATGTCACTTTCAGTGTCGTTGATATGCAGAAGAACAAGGGAAGAGTTGAATCGTCTGCAACAATACGTTGCAGTCCGTAGGCATTTAATTCAAACGCGTTAACCTCAGTTGTTGGCATGTTCTCTTCAGATTTTGCTCCTCCGTTTAAAAACAGCTTTACTGCAATATAATTTACACAGCAGACAATTCATTCATTTAAAGTGCACAACTCAATAGCCCTTCTTCTGTTCACAGAGCGGCGCACCCATCAATTTAGAACATTTCCATTATGCTCGAAAGAAATCACACATCCGTTAGCCTCCACTCCCAGGCCCTGCCAACCACTGATCTGCTTTTTGTCGCCATGGATTGGCCTCTTCTGGACACTTCATGCACGTGAAGTCACATAGCCGGTCCTCTGTCACCGGCTTCTTCCGCTTAGCATAAGGTTTTCAGGGTTCACCCACGAGGTAGCATGTGGCAGTGCTGCATTTGTTTTTATGGCTGAATACTATTCCACCGTATGGATGTGCCACATGTCATTTACCCGCATCTCAGTTGATGGACATTTTGTTTTTTTCATTTTGTGGCTATTATGAAGATGGCTCTCCATTTTTGTCTGGGTTGCTGAGTTGCAAACATTTTCTCGGGCCTGTGGGAAGCTCTGACTTTACTCTGAGCCTCAGTTTCCACTTTTATAAAATGGAGACGAAGTGCCTAACAGCTGCATTTATTGAGCACTTACTGAATGCCAAGTACCCTGCTCCCACGGATTCACTGTCTTTACAGGCTACTGTGGGTTTGAATCCTGACGCCACCCTCCTCTGGCTCTGGGACTGGGGTGCGGTTGCTCTGTTCACCGGCTGCCTGTTCTGTGCAAGGGGCTGGCTGAGCGTGTCCTAAACGCAAAGTGTCCCATGGCACTGTCCCCCTGGCCTTTCGGGGAGAGGCTGTTCCCAGGGAGGAAGCAGGCTCACAAGGGTGGGCAACGGCCGGTGGACTCAGTGTGTCAGAGGCAGAGGCTGGGATTCGAACCTCGATCGGATGGTCTCTAAGACCTCTCAGCCACTGTCTACCAAGCCCCACCTCCCCGCCCCCTCCATGAGAGTTTTTATCAGGAATGGGCTATGAAATTGGCCAAATGCTTTTTCTGCATCATTTATGGTAATCAAACTGTTTTCTCCTTTATTCTGTTAATAGGGCAGATGACTTAGATTGTTTTTTGCATAACCAGCAAAAATTCAACAACCTTGAATTTTTCAACTATGTCACTTGAATTTGTAACAAGGTAAAGATGCAGACTATAAACTCTAAAGCGACCAAGAAAATGACAAGACAAAGAGCTATAGATAACACACCCACAAAGAAGATAGAATGGAATCATAAAAAATACTTGATTCATCCAAAAGAAGGTAGAAAAAGAGAACAAAGACCAGATAGGACAGATAGGAAAAACATGAAGATAATAAATTCATATCTAACCATATTAATAAGCACATTAAACCCAAATTATGTAACACAGTTATTAGAGATTGTCAGACTGAATGAAAAAAGCAAGACCCAATTCTACACCACCCAGAAGAAATATACTTTAAATAGAAAGACACTTTATATATGAAAGTTAACTCAAAATGAACCATAGTCCTAAATGCAAACCCTAAAACTAGAAAATTTCTATAAGAAAACATAGAAGAAAATATTATGATCTTTGTGATGAGGCAAAATTTCATTATATATAACACCTAAAGCATAATTCATAACAGAAAACCTTGATAAATCAGACTTCATCCAAATTAAAAACTTACCACTGTCGTCCACAGCCTGGACGACAGAGTGAGACCTTGTCTCAAATAAAAAAAAATTAAAAACTCCTGCTCTTCAAAAAATATTAAGAGAATGAAAAGACAAGCCACAGATTGGAAGAAAATATTTTCAAATCACATACTTGATAAGCAACTAGTATCCAGATATTTTAAGAACTCTTAAAAGTCAATAGCTAGAAAACAACCCAATTCTTAAAAATGGCCAAATGATTTGAACAAATGCTTCACTAGAGAAAATACGCAGATGGCGAATAAGAACACAAAAAGATGTTCCACATCATTAGTCCTTAGAGAAACGCAAACGAAAACCGCACCAAGGTCACTACCCATCTATTAGAATGGCCAACATGAAAAAAGACTGAATGTACAACGGTACAGCCACCACACCGAAAAACAGTTTGGCAGTTTCTTTTCTTTTCTTTATTTCTTTTTATTTCTTTCTTTCTTTCTTTCTTCTTCTTCTTCTTCTTTTTTTTAGAGACAGTGACTCTGTCACCCAGGCTGGAGTGCAGTGGTGCGATCATAGCTTACTGTAACCTTGAACTCTTAGGCTCAAACGATCCTCCTGCCTCAGCCTCCAGAGTAGCTAGGGCTACAAGCTCACGCACCTTGCCCCTCCTAGCCCAGCCTCACCTGGACCACAGAGATCACGTTGCAGTTGACAATATCTGAGATGCTCTGGGGAAGAAAATGGAACCAATCGCTCTCTCCCTCCACTGGCCCTGCCTCATTCCCACATTTTATTTTCTACCTTACCTTTTTTTTTTTTTTTTAATTTCTTTGTATTTTCAGTAGAGACGGGGTCTCGCTCTTGCTCAGGCCGGTCTCGAACTCCTGACCTTGAGCAATCCTCCCACCTCGGCCTCCCAGAGTGCTAGGATTATAGGTGTGAGCCACCGCACCCAGCCATTTTTTTTTTTAATATGGAAGACATTTTTTTAAGTAGCACCTACTAGAAGTTAATATGCATACACTCTTGGAGCCATTAACTCCAGTTCTAGAAATTTGTTTCTTTCTGAGATACCCACATGTGTGGAAAATTAGAATGTTCAAAGATATTTATTCCTTGCAACACAATTGTAGTCTCAAATAATAGGAAACACCCAGACTGTTCATCAGTATGGGGATGATAAATACAGGGCAGCTACTGGGTGGGTCACTGTGTGACAAAGGAGAGGCATGGCTCATCTGTTTTTATTCTGATTAGAAACATGTCCAAGATACATGAGACTACTTGAAAAAGGCAAAGTGGGCCAGTCACGCCTATAATCCTAGCACTCTGGGAGGCCGAGGCAGGAGGATCATTTGAGCTCAGGAGTTTGAGAGCAGCCTGAGCAAGAGGGAGACCCTGTCTCTACTAAAAATAGAAAGAAATTAGCTGGACAACTAAAAATATACAGAAAATATTAGCCGGGCACAGTGGCGCATGCCTGTAGTCCCAGCTACTCGGGAGGCTGAGGCAGAAGGATTGCTTGAGCCCAGGAGTCTGAGGTTGCTGTGAGCTAGGCCAATGCCACGGCACTCTAGCCCAGGCAACAGAGCGGGACTCTGTCCCAAAAAAATAGAAAAAGAAAAAGGCAAAGTGCAGAACAGGTCTCCATCTGGATAAAAAAATATACCTGTGTGCTTTCATATGCATAGAGAAAAAAAAGGTCAGAACCATGCCCCACGTCAAGGCCGGTTGAGCCCTGCATTAGGGTGCCCCATCCAAGAGCACTTGCGAGACATCATTGATTTGCAACCATTAAAACAGTGTTCCAGCAGAAGGAAGTAAGGTATAGTGGGACCCTCCCTATCCTGGGTTCTGCATCCCTGAATTCAACCAACTGAGCATCGAAAATATTCAGGGAAAGAAAAGTGTCTGTACTAAACACCTACAGACCTTTCTTTCTTGCCATTATTCCCTAAACAATACAGTTTAACAACTGTTAATATTTGCATAGCGTTGACATTGTATTGAGTAGTATAAGTCACCTAGAAATGATTTAAAGTCTACGAGAGGACTGCAGGGTTATATGCAAACACTATGCCATTTTATATCAGGGGCTTGCAAAGCTTCATCTGTATTTACAGCCGCTCCCCATCGCTGGCATCACCACCTGAGCTCCGCCTGCCTGCCGCTCACCCCCCGTTCCCAAAGCGCGGAAAAATTGTCTTCCACGAAACCGGTCCCTGGAGCCACAAAGGTTGGGGACCGCTGCCCCAGGATACCCAGGGACGACTTTACCTTAGTGTGCTGTGTGTGGGTTTCCAACAGAGGGCAGTGGAGAGTCGGAGGAGGAATTGCTGGCGGGCTAGAACTCGGTCTCACCCACTTCGGTGATGTTCTCGAAGTCGAGCAGTTCCCCGATGCTTCCTGGTGCAACCTCATGCCCACATTGTTCACTGAGCGAGAGGGGACAGTCTGTGTCACTCCAACAGTCCCAGGGAGCCCGGGAGGGGCCGGAAGGCTCCGCGTCAGCGTGAGGGGCCTTTGGCTGCAGACGGGGCGGCCCCAAGCAGGCACCAGGACGTACACAATACTCCAGGCCCTGTGGTCCTGCCTCGATGGGCCCGTAGATCTCTCCGCCCACGGTGGAGTCGACTCGACTGCGATGATTCCTGTGGTCTTGCCATGGAGCCGCTCTGGAAAGAGGGCGGAGTGGGAGTCAGACCCTCAGCCAGGATACAGCCCCACCCCCACCCCACCACTCCCATGGCCCCCGACCCCTCCCTGCCCCAGTCCCAGACTCTGCGCTTGGCTGGACATCAGGTCGGGCCCCAGCCCCTGTCCTGGAACTGTCCCAGCCTGGTCCTTTTGGCTCCCACCCTTGCCTCCCGCACCAGCTTGCGCAGGTCTCCCCTGACCGGGACAATGCTCAGACCTCTCTGGGCAAGCTGCAGGGGAGTCCTTCGTTTATTTATTCGTTAACTAGACAGATACTGGCAGTGTGCTGGCTGCTTGTGGGGCAGTGTCATGGGCACTGTGGATCCGGAGGTGAACAAAAGAGAAAAAACAAAAGTCTGCCCGCATGGAACGTGTGTTCTGAGGCAAAGGTATTCCAGGGAGCAGGGACTGCAAGTGCGAAGCCCTGTCTGGCGGGTTAGAGGACAGCATGGAGTCCACAGTGTGCCCAGCGAGGCAGACAGATCACCAGGTCATATGGCCTCCAATATCCTGGTAAAGACTTTGGCTTTTATTCTCAATGATATAAAAATCCAATAATTCAAGTGTTTGTTCCTCCATTCATAGTCACGCAAAATGTGTTTACTGAGCCCCTGCTCCTTGCTAGGTGGTGCTGGGGACACAGGGTGACTGTGACCAACCCAGTCTCACCCCTTCCCATCAACTCTCCACTCAGCAGCCTGAGATGTCTTTCTAAAGCACCAGCTTGCCCCTGCCTCTCTCCTGATTGCAGCCTGCCTTGGCTCCCCAGGGCCAATGGGACAAAACTATGCTCCTCACCCCTGGGTGGCCTGGCTCCTGCGTGAGTCTTCAGCTACACCTCCTGCCAATGGCCCTCTATGGGAGTCCAGGCACAACAGACAATTCATCTAGTCCCCACAAGCATCCCCTGGATTTTCCCGCTTCTGGGCCTTTGCACATGCTGTTCCTTCTGCCTTGAATGCCCTTCCCCTTGAAACAGAGTTAGCAAATATTAGTGGAGTGGGCGTCGATCAGCATTTTGGTGCATGTTTGAGCCCCTCGGCTTCCATATCTGAAGACAACACACTATGTGGGACTGAGTGTCCATTAGCTTTGGAGGGAGGCTGTGCCTGAATGTCGCAACAGCTCCCTGCCTCTGGGAGGCTGAGGCTCTGTGACGCTGTGAAGGGCATTTACTCATTCAGCAAACACTTTGCTCAGCATCTGCTTCCACCAAGGACTTCCACATTGGTAAACCCAATGCCATATTCCCAGCCGCTCTCAGCATGACTGATATCGATCAAGAACTCCTCTCCTAGAAGCATCTCCACCTGGCTCCTAAGACCTCGCCTCTGCCCCTGGTTGGCCTCCTACTCTGGCTCATTTCTCATTCCTTCTCATTTCCTGGACCTCTGAACTTCGGGTGCTCCCAGGAGCACACTAGGAGGGTTCAGACCATGCTCCTCTTGCCCATCTATGCCCACCCACATGGTCATCTCATTTAGTCTCATGACTTTAAGTGGCAGCAACATGGTGACAACGCCTAAATTTATATCTACAGCTCAGACCGCCCCTCTGAACGCCAGAGTGCTACACCCAGCCCCATATTTCTCAACTGGGACACCTGATTGGTATCTCAAACTCGAAACATCCAAAACTAAGCTCTTCCCTCCTTCGCCCACACCTGCCCCTCCCTCAGTCCTTCTCCAGCTCAGTTGTGGCAGCTGCGTTCTTTGAAATGTTCTCACCAAACACCTGGGAGTAATTTATTTTACGAGGCCAGTATTACCACAATACTGAAAATCAAACAGATAGTACAAGGAAAAAAACTGCAAACCAACATTCCCTCATAAGCATAGATGTAAAAACTTCAACAGAATTTTAGTGACAAATCCAGTAATATATAAAAAGGATAACAGATTATGACTAAGTGGGGTTTATCCCAGGAATGCAGGATTGGTTCAACATTCAAAAAAATCAGTTAGATACAGTGATCCCACAGCTGGGTATACACAAAGGCGATGAGAACACTATGTCGAGGAGATATTCACAATAGCCAAGATACGGAATCAACCTAAGTGGCTTTCAATGGATGAGTGGATACATATAGTATGCATACACACAATGGGATACTATTCAGCTTTTAAGAAGGATGAAATCCTGTCATTTGAGACAACGAAGATGAACCTGGAGGACATTATGTTAAGTGAAATAAACCAGGCACAGAAAAACAAATACCACATGATCTCATATGTAGAATTTGAAAAAGTTGAACTCATCAAAGTACAGAGTTTGATGGTTACCAAAGCCTGGTGGAGGGTGCAAGTGGGGGAAATGTTGGTCAAAGGATACAAAATTTCAGTGAAATAGGAGGAATCAATTCAAGAGATCTCTTTTACAACACGGTGACTATAGTTAATATCAATGTATTGTATTCTTTTTTTTTTTTGAGACAGAGTCTCACTCTGTTGCCTGGGCTAGAGGGCCATGGCGTCAGCAACCTCCAACTCCTGGGCTTAAGCAATCCTCCTGCCTCAGCCTTCTGGGTAGCTGGGACTACAGGCACGCGCCACCATGCTCAGCTAATTTTTTTCTATATATTTTTAGTTGGCCAATTCATTTCTTTCTATTTTTCAGTAGAGACGGGGTCTCGCTCTTGCTCAGGCTGGTTTCGAACTCCTGACCTTGAGTGATCCTCCTGCCTTGGCCTCCCAGAGTGCTAGGATTACAGGCGTGAGCCACCGCAGCTGGCCTTGATGTATTGTATTCTTGAAAATTGCTAAAAGAGTAGGTGTGTTCTTGCCACACACAAAAAAAGAAAAAAAAAATCAATGTAATTTGCCATGTAGATGCACTAAAGAAAACCATACGATCATCTCCGTAGATACAGAAAAATTATTTTGCAAAGGTCAACCTCCATTCATGAGGCAAGCCAGGCATAGAAGGGACCTTACTTAGCTGTATAAAGGGCACCTGCCCGAACAAACAAATGAATAAGTTAATAAATAAACCTACAGCTAACATTACACTTGATGGTTAAAGAACTGGATGCTTTCTCCTAATATCAGGAAAAAGTCAGGGATGTTCACTCTTACCACTCCTCTCCAACCTAGGCTGAGGTTCCTAGATATTGCAATAAGACAAGAAAAAGAAATAAAAGTTTGCAGACTGGAGAGAGATAAAACTGTCTGTGCTCACAGATAACATAATTGTCTGCACAGAAAATCCCAAGAAGTACATTTTAAAAGCTGCAAGAACTAAGAGGTGAGTTTAACTAGGTTTCAGGTTTCAAGGTAAAAGCCTTGTGGTCATACCCCACGTCCAATCTCACAGTAAATCTTGTCAGCTTGACCTTCAAAATTGATCCAGAATCCATGCACTTGTCATACCTCTACTGCTGTCACCCTGGTCTAAGTCATCAGCATCTAAGTCTAAGTCACCCCAGGGCCTTTGCACTGGCTGTTTCTTCACCCTGGAAAGCCTGTCTCTCAATTATCCACATGACTCCCTCCCTCTCCTCCTTCAGGTCTCTTCTCAATGTCACCTTCTCAGTGAGGCCTTCTCTGACCACCCTATACAAAAATTGGAACTTGTACATCCTCCAAGACTCCCTGTCCTCCTTTCCTGATTTTATTCCTTACCTCTTACCACCAGTTGACACACTATTTATTTCGTTTCTTGTTTACACCTGTCTCCACTTGCTAAGACATAAGCTCCGTGAGGGCAGGGTCTTTTGACTTTTTAAAATATATTTCGTTCACTGCTATGTCCCCAATACCCAGAAGATGCCTGGCACATAGTAGATGGTCAGTTAAGTGTGCTTTGGATGAATGATTTGGGATGATAATGGGGAAATAACAGGAGGTTGTAGAAGCCCAGTGTAAACATCTGTGTGGGGGGCGTGTGGCAGAAGGAAGGCTTCCTGGAGGAGTGGCCCTCAGGGAACCAGGTCAAGTACACAATTCTCAGTCTCACAGGGAAGGCTGATGACAGGCAAACAGACCAGAGACTCTCCCACCCCCGGCAGGTCCTACCACCTGCTGGTGGCTCATGTCACTACTGGGACTAGAGGAAGAGGAGGGAGAGGACGTGTGGGAGGGGGCAGCCTCCTCTCCCGCACACCCTGCCCGGGTGCCCTGGCCCAACCTCAGCTCACCCCAGATCCGACTCCTCCCTGCTCTTGTCCTCAACCCTCCTCTGGCCGGGTCTCTGACACCTGCTCCCCCCCTCACCTGTACAGGTTCGAAGTCTTCACGCTCCTTTTGCCCTGGTCGCCCCAGCAGCCTTGAGCTCTCTTGCTTCCAGTAGTGACCCCCGCCCTGACTGGGGGCTCTCACCTGTCATCTGTCCTCGTTCCTAGTGGCCCTTAACCCCTATCGCTTAGAGCGGACCCCTCTCCCCTCACCTGCGCAGGCTCCGTGCGACCGAAGCCAGGGGGGGCCCCGGCGTGCCTGGGGCAGCAGGTAGACACAGACTCCGCGGCCCGCCCCCAAGTCGCCCGCAGCAGCAGCAGCAGCAGCAGCCCGGCGGCGGTGACAGCCCCCAGGACGCTCAGCGAGTCCTACCAGACCCAGGGCCGGAAGGAGGAGGCTGCCTTGGGGAGCCGCTCTTTGAACCCTGATTTGCCAGCTCCGCATGAGCCGGTCCTAAGGCACGAGCGTTGCGCCCGCGCTCACTCTGGCCACGCCCCGCGCTTTAACCTAAACCAGGTGCGCCGGGCGGTGACCCCTGGCCCCGCCCCCTGCTGTCTCATAGGCCGAACCTGGGCGCTAGGCCCGCCCCCCCGCCGCGGAAGCGGTCACGGTCTCCAGGCCTCGAGGCCACGCCCACCCTCTCTGTGGGTCCCTGAACTCGGCCTACCTGCCGCAGGGGGCCTGATGTGACGCTACCAACAAGAAATTAATACACATAGAACATGTGAAAACAAAACAAAACAGAAAAGAAACACCTTGACCTACAGATTTTCAGCTCAGGCAGAGTAAAACCAAAGCCCTTACAAGAGCTCTATGTGGCTGTCTTGCTCATTTCCGCTTTACACATTCTATTTTTACCCATTGTTTTAGTGTTTTATTATTGTTTCATTATGGTAAAATATGCACAGCATAAAATTTACCATTTTAACCATTTTTTTCCCCTGGATGGTGAAATACTCTACACCAGTGGAAAGCCGTGTGGTTCGTGGATGACAGAAATCTCACATGACCGGAAGGAGCAGCAGGATGACGGCTTTGAGGGGAGGCTACTATCGTGTAAAACGAAGACCTGACGACGGCTATCGTGGCAGTGACTGAAAAAATGACAGCCAAGGCAAAGAGAATTCTTCTTAGGAATGTCTGGTATGGGCTGTCGAATACTAACTTCTCCATGAGATTGGATTTACACATCTGGCAAACTCGACAGCTTGTTGATTACCTAATGGACTGTTGAAGATGTCGTTAGACTCCACTAAAAAGTCAACCAGAAAAATGTATCGACGTCACCACTGGGTTATTTTCGATATTGACGCTCTTCTGCATTGAGGGAGACTAGAAAACAACAGTTGAACCCCTGTCCAGCCATTTTCAGTGCATTATCTGGGGGCAGTATGTAGGCTGGTTATAGGGGTGATAATTAATTTGGATCATTCATGTATTCATTTAGCGAGTAATTGCTGTAATAAATTTATTATAAACACTTTAACCATTTTTAAGCGTACGATTCAATGACATTAAGTATATTCAGTGTTGTGCAAACATCACTACCATCCATTCCAGGAGCATTTCATCATCCCAAACAGAGACTCTGTACCTTTTAAACAATAACTCCCCGTCTTACCTGGACCCAGGGCCTGGAAACCTCTACTCCTCTTCCTATCTTGATGTATTTGCCTATTTTACATCTCTCTGTAAGTGGAATCATACCTTTGTTCTTTTGTGTCTGGCTTATTTCACTTAGCATAATGTTTTGAAGGTGCATCCGTGTTGTGCTAAGTACCATTGTTTCATTCTGCTAGGTAGATAGCTAGGATCTCCAGCTCTTCTTGGGACAAGGGTTCCCTGCTTTGGTGCTGTCTCGAGCAATTGCTCCACCTGGGAAGAAGAATGGGGCGGGCACTCCATTTTGGTGCTGCCTCACCCTTGATCCTAACCGGAGCAACTGCTACACCTGGGGACGGAGGGAATGCTTTCTCAATCTGGGAATTCCCCAGGCCAGGCATGATAGGATTTAGAAAGTGACCTAGAGTAACCTCAGGGTAATTAACATGCCGTTAGCTTGAATCTGCATTGCAGTTCACCACCCATCCCAAGGTGGGCTTTTTGAGAGGGAGCTCTTGTATGCAGGTGGAATTTTGAGGACACCTGTTGATCATTTGATAACATCTCACACCTCCCGAGCCCTCCCCCAGACCGTGCTAATAAAAGGAAACAATCCGGCCGGGCGCGGTGGCTCACGCCTGTAATGCTAGCACTCTGGGAGGCCGAGGCAGGCAGATCGCTCAAGGTCAGGAGTTCGAAACCAGCCTGAGCAAGAGCGAGACCCCCGTCTCTACTTAAAATAGAAAGAAATTAATTGGCCAACTAAAAATATATAGAAAAAATTAGCCGGGCATGGTGGCACATGCCTGTAGTCCCAGCTACTCGGGAGGCTGAGGTAGTAGGATCACTTGAGCCCAGGAGGTTGAGGTTGCTGTGAGCTAGCTGATGCCACGGCACTCACTCTAGCCCGGGCAGCAGAGTGACACTCTGTCTCAAAAAAAAGAAAATCTAGTGAACAGTGACAGAAAACTGGGGGGGCATTTGTTATAACTGGAACATCAACACAGCCTGTTGGTAGGAAGGAGAGAAGTAATAGGAAGAAAGAACAGGGAATTGGCACTCAATCGTGCTACATATTACTGAGAGCTGTGAAGTGCTTCGAAAGTGCTCAGATCCATGAGACTTCAGCATTCAGCGAGGAAGACACAAGCCTATCCAGGGGTTGTTGTACTGAAATGGTAGTAGTTGGAGAGCT
>CAUYMX010027036.1:0-24792 GCA_963573855.1 Lepilemur septentrionalis | reverse complement strand
GGGAGGATTGCTCAAGGTCAGGAGTTCAAAACCAGCCTGAGCAAGAGCGAGACCCTGTCTCTACTAAAAATAGAAAGAAATCAGCTGGACAATTAAAAAAAATATGTATAAAAAATTAGCCGGGCATGTTGGTGCACGCCTGTAGTCCCAGCTACTCAGGAGGCTGAGGCAGAAGGATTGCCTGAGCCCAAGAGTTTGAGGTTGCTGTGAGCTGATGCCATGGCACTCTAGCCCAGGCAACAGAGTGAGACTCTGTCTCAAAAAAGAGACTCTATCTCAAAAAACAAAAATAAAGTAAAATAAAATAAAGTCTAACCTAAAACATGAGGTAGGAGAAAAATAAAACTGATATCTTTGAAGATATAAAATGTTCTTTTATATCTACGATTATTAAAGGTTTAGAGCGAATTCCATTCCTATGTTAGAAACGTAAATCCCAGAGGAAGTATGTGTGCCATTTTGCCTTGGATTTTCTAAGCATGGTCTCAATAAAATTAACCACATTAAGTGCTCCTTTCCCTCAGCCACAAAATGCATCATTACCCAAATATTAGGTAATGTCCCATGCCAAAACATGCCATCCATGGATAGTTGGTATTCTGCAGTTTTTACATGGAAGTTGCTATGACAACCAATTGGGTAATCAGAATAGAGTATATGAACTTCAACTTGAGCTTTAAATAATTGGTAGGTTATTTTAACAACAAAGCAAGATTTATTCTTAACTCAGTGTAAATATAGACAGGGTGTGGTGGCCTTTAGCCAGCTGGGAGTTTCTCTGCAATTCAAAAGATGACTAATATACTGTTTACATTTATAAGTAGAAAAATTTGACTGGACATGCAGTTTCCTTGACTAACCGAATGATTGGTGCTATTTATTCAAGTTATGAGAACCAAAAAAGTAGCCAGAGTTTAAAAGCAGTAATATGCTATTCTTCCCCATCTAACCCATTTACCTAAGATCTTGATCTGACGGCCCAGGACTGGGGTTGGATTTCCTAGGTATTCAAGAACTTTATTTTCCCTTAGACACTGCAATTAGTAGTGAGAAATACCCAGTACAGTTTCTCAGAGTCCATACCTAAATATTTAGCATGCCTTGCAATCAGTTTCTAGCTCATTGATTCATTAGTTCACTCATTCCCGCAATAAACATCTGTCATGGACCATGGACCTCTGACAAGGTGCTTAGTCCATTCTCCCCGTTTTGCTCCCCAGTTTGTTTGTATGTGTGCAGTGCAGCTCTTTCCCCTCAGAGCCCCCGATCCTTTCTGTTTGTCCCAAACACTGTATACCTCTGGAACAGAGAACATGTCTTATTCATCTCTGTATACCAGGTCTTGACACAGAGTTCTTAAAACTGAATTGCATTTAAAGCAAATGTCCAGGCAGGAGGACAGTCCCCCACAGTGTCAAAGATGAACCTAATTTTCCATCAGTAGGTGTGTGGGTAAGTAAATTTACACAGTTAATAGTGCCTAGTAATTAAAAATGCACGAACTAGAGCTACATGAATTTATGTGGGTCTCAAGACACCCCCAACAGTGTCAAAGATGAACCTAATTTTCCATCAGTAGGTGTGTGGGTAAGTAAATTTACACAGGTAATAGTACCCAGTAATTAAAAATGCACGAACTAGAGCTACATGAATTTATGTGGGTCTCAAAAACATTTAAGTAAAAATTTGACACATTCAATAGTATGCAGCATTAAAAGGGGTATAAGAAAATGGACACTTACTTACGTGTGGGAGTATAGAATACCACAACCTCAAAAGAGGGCAACTGGTTGCAATTAATATTGCAATTAGTAAACTGTCAATTCTAATTTATTCTGTAGCTATATCTGCATGCGTGGAAAATGACATATGAACAAGTATAAATACTACAATGTTGTTTGTAATAGTAAAAGATGGATTGTCGGCCGGGCGCGGTGGCTCACGCCTGTAATCCCAGCACTCTGGGAGGCCTAGGCGGGCAGATCGTTCAAGGTCAGGAGTTCGAAACCAGCCTGAGCAGGAGTGAGACCCCATCTCTACCATAAATAGAAAGAAATCAATTGGCCAACTAAAAACTATATAGAGAAAAATTAGCCGGGCATGGTGGCGCATGCCTGTAGTCCCAGCTACTCGGGAGGCTGAGGCAGAAGGATCGCCTGAGCCCAGGAGTTTGAGGTTGCTGTGAGCTAGGCTGATGCCAGGGCACTCTAGCCCGGGCAACAGAGTGAGACTCTGTATCAAAAAAAATAAAAATAAAAAATGGATTGTCCATTAATAGAGGACACGTTAAATAAGTTATGGTCCATACATCCCGTGCATCTAGGATAAATTAATAAGTAATCTCTTTATACATACACTCTATGTATTTATCTCTAAGATACTTTTGGAAGAATACCAAGGGACAAGAAGCACTAATTACATCCAGGAAGTGCCACTAAATGTCTTGGGCACATGTGTGTAAAAGAAACGTTTCTCTGCATACTCCTGAATCATTTGAGTCTTGAACCATATGAATTATCTGTTCACAAAAAGAAAAGGCAATCAGAAGCCAGGTGTGGCAGCATGTGCCGATAATTCGGGAGGCTGAGGCAGAAGGACAGCCTGAGTCCAGGAATTCAAGACCAGTCTAGGCAACATAGCAAAACACCCATCTCTAAAAAGTTAAGAAAAAAAAAATAAGGCAATTAGACAATTTTTATTTTTAAGGATGATCACAGCTGGTGGGAAAGCAGAGCACCTCGCCTCATCGGGAGAGGCTGCTCCTCTTCTACGTGGAGGGAGAGAGGCCTGAAGAATTGTGGCCTCCCACAGAGCTAGATTTTTGAGCTACATGTAGATGACGAAAGCTTAATTTTTCTCATGACTTCTCATCTGGACCAAATAATGCCTTGCTGCCTACTCTGCCTGAAAGCGTCCTTAGGTAGCTGTTTAGGCCCTTCAAACTGTGCTCCCAACCTACACGAGGCAAGAGACAAAAAGCTCAACTGGCCATGGATCCTGCTAATGCCTCTTACCCACAGGGTGATCTTGAGCAAAGGCCTCGCCTTTTCTGTGCTTCAGTTTCTTTATCTCTAAAATGAAAACCATACCGCCTACCTGTAAGCGTCGTATGCAGTCATACTTGCAAAGAGCTGAAAACAATGCCTGGCAAATAGTAAGTACTCAACAAATACTGTCTGCTATTATTAGTTCTAGAAATACTCTTCCCCTTTCTAGTTTTGTACCTTTACTCAGACATACTTTCCCCGGAATTTCTCCCTCTCACCTTCCTGTCAGAGAACTACCAATTTTTGAAATTTTTTTCTGGTCTACCCAACTGGTTGTGATTCTTTGTCCTCTGAACCTTCATAGAACCACAAACCTTTCCTGTGGTCCTTCTAGCCTGCCTTTCTGAAGTTATTTGGGTACTTGTCTTTTTCTCTGTTGTTAAATTGTCAATGCCGAGGCATCCTTATTCGCAGAGATGCTTTTCGTGGTTAATTACACATAGTAATAATGAAAGAGCTTCTAAAAACAATGATCTTTACAAGAATGACAATCTTGATGTTATTCTTGAAATAATATTTATCATAACAAAGATCTTGTTAAAAACAAAAAGGAAATTATATAAAAAAATTAAATTCTTTTCTTACCTGTCCCAAATTATTCCCATGAGGAGTCACTGATATATACTCTTCTAGATGTTTTTTAAAGTTTATAAATATGTATGACGTCAGTAGACATAGATTTTATTACATTTCTTTTAATGCCTGTGTAGTATTCCATTATATAGAATGTGAGTCTATCCATATGGATGTAACACCATTTAACTGGTTTATTATTGATATTTAGGATTTTTTCAGGTTTGCTTCTACAGTTTATACTTATCCAACGGTCATGAGAAAACCTGTTTTCTTTCCTTCCCTCCGCGTTACATAAACCATGAGTAGTTTCGCCTGCACATTCACGGGGCTCTTTCACACAAGGAAAGGTCGTAGGTAGTGAGAAAACACTCCTGTGGTTTCCATCTCTGAGAAACTGAGGCCGTGGAACGCGGTTTAGAGCCCACGAGTGCTTTTCGCTCTTTCTGCTGAGGGGACCTCGGTGTTTGGCCACATCTGGTCTCCCCTGATTTGCTGCCTTGGCCTCCCCAACTCAGCACCCTGGATTCTCTCCCTTTTGTGTTTCTGACGGAATACTTTTCCCAGGCGGAGCTTTTAGTGAGGCCATGCGACAGAAAGCAGTTCTTATGGCCCCCAGTGCTGGTCTCCATCCCCCTGCTCTTTCCCTTCTCCCCCATCTTTCAGTTTTGGGCTGTTAAAGGAAATAAGCACAACTACAGACTTTAGTAAAAATATTTGCACTTTACACTATCATTTTTATTTTAATAAGAATCCCACGTTCTCCTAAAGGATTTTCAGGAATCATCTGAGCAATTAGAGAAACATTTAGGGCTGGGGAGCATTTTCATAATCCTAATTTAACAGCCATTAGACCTACTTGCGTGCTTTCCATTATTGCTAGGCCACAAGTTTTTGTTTTTGTTTTAAAACATCAGATTGATTTAATGCATTCCAAATATGGGCTCATTTTCTATTTGTGTTTCAACCATGAATTTATGTCCATTCCATTAACAATTAAGTAAATACATCAAACTAGGCCAATTAGAAATCAAATATAATTAACATCTAATTATATAAAATGTTTCCATTACCATTAAACACAGAATGGTAGCCATCAAAAAGCACATAATCTCACAATAATTCCACTATGATCAGAAGAGTCAGAGCTGAATATAATTGTTCAAACGCCCTATAATTAGAAAAGGGAAAGCATTTTACTTAAGAACATGGATTCTAACTATTATATACCATTTCAGAAGTTCCCTAACAAACTATCATGCTTGATTTTTACTAATCATAAAAGAAGATGGCTTCTGTACTATCACCCACATCAATTGCTAATCTTTACTAAGCTCAGACCCCATTACTAAAACATCATCATTCCCCTCCATTAATGGATATAACATTTTACATCAGGGTGTTATACCTGAGTTTCATTTTGGCTTTACTGTCATTTTTCTGAACTCTTACATTTTTGCGAAATTCCTTAAGCAGGTTAATCAAAATGTTCCATCCTTCCCTGTGCAGCTGTGGAGATAAGTCATGATGCATCTTTAGAAGGTGACGGATCACAGCAGTGCATTCTGACTCACAGGCACACCTGTGCAGACACCGCCACCTGCCAGCCACGAGACCGGCAGCTCAGGCAGCAAACACCCTGGGGCGCCCTCCATGGCCCACAAGTTTTAATGTGCATATTACCACTGCTAGGATTGTCCAAGGACCCATGCGGCTTTCACGGTGGCAATACTTTGCAGTTATATACAACTTTAGTTTCCACATACATGGTCTCACTACTAGGCTAGTTGATGGCAAAGCCTGATTAGAAAGAAGAAATTCAAGCTTGGAGTGCTACACCCATCCACCTGATTCTGCAGGCGTTGGGCAGGAAATATAGATGTTAGATTATACATTCACCATAGTTTTAATCAGTCAGCTTTACACAGCTTAACTTTTTAAAAATTTTTTATTCTATTTTATTTTTTTGAGACAGGGTCTGGTTCTGTTGCCCAGACTAAAGTGCAGTGGCATCATAACAGCTCACTGCAACCTCCAACTCCTGGGCACCAGCAATCCTCCTACCTCAGCCTCCCAAGCAGCTGGGATTGCAGGCACTCACCACCATGCTCAGCTAATTTTCTTAAAAAATTTTTTTTTGTAGAGATGGAGGGCTCGCTAAGTTGCTCAGGGTGGTCTTGAACTCCTGGCCTCCAGCAATCCTCCTGCCTCAACTTCCCAGAGTGCTAGGATTACAGGTGTGTGCCACTTTGCCTGGCCATTTTAACCTTATGAAATTACCGTTGTCTGAAGGCCAGTTCACCTGTTGAGCCGAATATACGTCAGGCATCGTGCCAGGCCGAGCAGTTTGGGTTGTAAGCAAGACTCTAACAACAAACTCTCGGGAAGCAACAATTCATCTAACACATAAAGTTTTCTGTCTTCTTCCTTTCTATCTCTTTCACTCTACTCCCCTCCTTTCTTTCTATTTTTTCTCTTTCTCCTTCTTCTCTCCTCTCTTTTTCATCCCGTCACATTCCATGAAGGATTTGAGGTGAAAATTTTGCTCTCAATACAATAGCATATCCAGAGTGAAATGTTCTGGTGTACAGTATGAGTGACTTAGCTCTATCTAATACCACAGACCAGTGGTTTCTTAAATTTGTCCTTCATGAGGGAACACATAATTCCACATAATTGTGGATTTTAAGACACTTGAAAAATATATTTTATATCTCTTTTTGTGTAATGCCATCGACTACCTGAGTCTACAGATAAGTTCTAACTCCTATAATTGCTTTCATTTTTCACATAAATTAAATCACATTAATAATTAAGATTTGATAAAATTGATTTTCATCAATTCACAAACTGTTTCTTTTTTAAATTTTTTAGTAGAATGTACAGGTATTACCTAATACAATGTTGCTCTTTTGTATGTTTAGTCATTTTGGAGAAATGTGCTATTTTCCCAAGGGCTACTGGGAATGGACTGTTCTATGTAGAGTTGGCCCAGTCCTGCCAGGAGCTATTTCAACAGATAGTTTTAAAGATTAGAGATAGGAATAACACTCTGCATGTTTTTCAACGTAACACCAGGGGGCGCTGTAAGCTAGAAACCTGCAACCATGTTAGAAATGCTAAGTCACAATATTTTTATTTAAATACTTGCTTATTGATGAGATCATGTTTTTAAACCCCTGGTTTTGTAGTAGCTCACATTACATTTAATTATCTTTAAACCACCTAATTTTAATTCAACTAAAAAGAAAGTAAAACTTCTTCGTCTAGAAGCACTGCCGCAATCAGGTACGCAATGACGAAGTACTACACTTTCAGGAATGCTGGGACCCTTGTTTCCAGCACAGATTAGAGACGATATCACAGTTCAGTGGCTACAGCCAGACTTGAAATCAGGAAAGACGAATTCTTGAATTTGCTGCCTGTGGTATAATCTTTTCTGCCTAAATTTCCATCTGTTAGGAAGAGACTAGATTTCTAAGATCCTGTAGAGCTCACAGTTTTGTGATCATACAGTTAAACGAACTTGAACCATCTACTGCTTTGAGGTATTCTAAGACTACACAGAAGGCCATAGAGCCTTTTCCTCAAGTTCCTGAAGGGCCATTTTGTTCAAGGACAGGCCTTAGGGGAAGTCTGAACTAGATCTAGGGCCGTTGCAGAGTTAAATCCACTGAAGAAGAGGCAGTCCTGGGGATCCTGACCACAAAGAATGAGCCTAAACGCTTTCCCTGAAAGGGGCCAGATTTCCAGACAGCCTGGTCTTGTGCTTCTCCCTCGGTCCATACTGGTCGCAGGTTCCGAAGTCTCAACCGAAGTCCATGCTGCCCACTCCGTGCCCGCCGGGCAGGAGGCGACCCTGCCCGCCCGCACTGCACTCGCTCCCGCACACCCAAGCCGAGCCGCTCAAACCGATGAAACATGTCTCAAGGCCTGTCGGGGACTTCCTCAGGCTTCTTCTGGCCTTATCCTCATGCTCCTGCAACCCTGATCATTTGCTCAGGCCAGTTCACTCTCCAGGACCTTCGCCTTCCAAAAATCAATAAATCACGTTCATTTCGCTTCACTGCTACAGTGCCGCCCCCTCCAGGAAGCCTTTGCTCCTAACCTCGGCACCCACAGCGTTCACGAGTTCTGCGAAAGCTCACAGAACTTAATGAGTCACTAACTCATTCTGTGCTGCCCACCTTCCCACTAACGCATTCATTTTCTTGAACACAACAGTAATCTAGTTATAATACACAAGGGATCGGCATCCCCAGTAACATTTTAAACTCACACGAAAAGGCATCAGATCACACACCCCACCCTAGACCCTTCATCAACAGCCTAGCATCCTACAACTTTCCATGGATCAGTAACTCAATCTGGAGGACAGAATAAAACATTCTTTACTGTGATCTCACAGCATCCCTTTACAGCCTTGTCAATTACTAATCATATCAATTTCCTACATATTTCCACATCTGATTTACTTTGATGTTACTTAAATTAAGTTATATGCTTCTTTGCTGTTAGACCTCATAAACTCTGAACAGTTCCAATTTTTCAAACACATAATGACTCATTAATGGAACAAAAAGTCCATGCCTGGCAACACATTAGTTTATATATAACTGTTTAACAGTAAATGAGACTCACAGTAAATGAGAGTCACTATCACTCTTACAATGCGGATTTCTTCTTAGTCTTAAAAAATAGTGTGGGAGTAGGGAGGTAAGAGCTATTGAAAAACTAACAAATAGTCCTTAAGGGGATCTTGATTTAATTTCGGATGTCCACAAATCATAGGAACACATACATCTGGTCTCATTCCAACTAGAGAAACAATTACTTTTCTTCATCTTTTCTTTCAATGAGTTAGTATTTATGGAGTAACAACTGGTGATTTTATGGTGTCTAGCCTTGAACACTTTTAAAAAAACACCTCACTACTCTCTTCCTTATAACAAAGAAAACTACAACTTATTTCACTATTGAGTCCTGCTATGCAATTCCACTGCAATCCCTGCACTCTAATATGACTATTTTGCAAATCCTATTGGTGAGTCCAGAAACAAATTCCAGTAATTGTGAATTTATTATATGAAAGGTGTGGAGAAACTATTCTGTATCTGGTGTCAGGCCTGAGGACATCCACACCGATGCCCATCTCTCACTACCCCAGTCACACTTACAGAAGGGTAGGGTCCAAATATAAGTGCCCAAACCATAGACATACTACAAGGTAAGTAACATGGAAAAACCAGATACCAAAAGATTTGATGGCGTACAAATTAAAGGCATCTGCACTACTAAAGACATCATGAGCTTAAAAAAAAAAAGCAACAACCTTGGAAAAACCACTTGTCATAAGGGAATAAATATTAATACTCAAGCTCTTCAAGGAAAAACAAACAGCCCAAGGAGAACAATGAGCAAGGTATATGAAAACTAATTCGTGTGAGGAAATGCAAATGCTAAATACATATATGAAAAAAATGCATGATCTTTCATTATCAGGGAAATTCAAATTAAAAATGAGATAGTACTTTAGATTAAAAATATGAAGCTAACAATATCCCCTGTTAGTGATAGTATGAGGGACATAGACCCTGGCCCCTAGTATTAATTTGTTTATACTTGTGGCAAACACTAACTATATTCAAATAGCAAATTATAAAACATACATCTATACAGTGGAATACTATCCAGCCATTACCAAAAAACATGTAGTATTGATGGAAAGAAAGATTTGTGCTTATATGAAAATATTAAGTGAACAAAAACAATTTTCAAAGTGTGTATATAGCGTGATCACACACACACACACACACACACACACACACAAATACATGCTCATGTTGTTTGCAAAGGACTGGGGGAAAGTACGGAACGATAATACTAAACTGCTAACAGTGGTTACTGCCAGGCAGCTGATAGAAGTATTTGGGGTCGGGTAGAGAACTCTTCTTTTCACTTTTTAATGCTGTTGTGTAGTTTGAAATGTCCATCTTCAGTGTGCATTACCTTATAGTTAGCAGAATGAGAAAGGATGCTTCCTGAGCACCTCCTATGTGCCTGGCACAGTGTGCTGCAGCTGAGGGGACAACGGTTCACAGCCACCTGACAGCCTAAGGAAACGGTCAGCAAGTGTAAGGCACGGGTGAGGACCAGACTGTGTGCTGGAAGTAGTGTTTCTGAGTCTAGACTTAAGAAACTCCTATTATAGGTATTTTTAAAACACTGGTATAAAATTGCACACTAAACTGACTACATGGATTCAGATTTAAGTCTTAATAAGCTCACACTCACTGACAGGTACAATCCAGATATATACAAAATAGAGAAAATATTTAACCCACAGCAGAATTCAACACTTACTATTCAAAGTGAACAGACAAAGTGAACAATGGAGACATCAGCGAGAGGACAGGCAAGGAGAAGGTTAGACAGAATACTTTTCATGTTTTTAGACCAGATGGACAGGATAGATACAGAAAACAAAGTTCCTGTTTCCAAACTATAGATCTAGCATGAGAGGGGGTCAGAAACACCTTCTGGAATTTGGTTAAAGCTATGGACATTCTTACCCAGAAAAAATACACGAAATTTCATGTTTACTAATAGAGAACCAAGAATCTCAGGTTAGAAACCAGGCCATAGACATTTTAGTCTTTGATTTCCCTTATTTGCAAAGGACAACTGAGAGTTGGGTCGTTTCATAGGTTTGCTTTTAACTACAGTAAAATCTGTGCTGGGAATAACATAGTACCCGTCAAACTCATTTCACAAAGGCCATTGGCTGTTTTTGATAGTAACTATAATTCCATTTATTAGCAGCCTAATCTAAATGTGAATCAGTACCTTCCTCTAAAAGAACCAGTTATACTCAGGCTGAAAATTTGGCCCTACCCTTTGGATTATTCATGTATAGTTTTTCCAAAAGTTAATGAATATGGAGGCAACAAAATTAAGGGGGAAAATGTGCATTTTTTTAAGAGAAAGATCTCACTATCTTACCTATGCTGGCCTCAAACTCCTGGGCCCAAGCGGTCCTCCTGCCTGAGCCTCAGGAGTAGCTCAGATTACAGGCAACGTGTGCAATTTAAAGTCATGAACAATCATTACCCTGAAGCTTATTTTAAGACTGTGAATTTATTTCATTTGAGGTGCCACGTGATTGCCATCATGCATATTTCCTCATTCCTGCGGAAACTCATTTAAAAAGACACTGTAGGCTAAGTGTGTATTTCATTATGATGTAGACAGGCATATATTTATTATTGCCTTTGCATGTTCCATTCTCCCTTCGGGTAAGAGCTTGTCAGAATATGAAAAGGGCTTGCTAGATTTCCATTTGTTTGGTGCCACTGGGGAACCAAAGAGCTTTGTTTATATAAGAATTAAAATGTAGAATGTATTAGAGAGGACAATAGTATTTATTAAGTGAAAACAAATTGTTTAAATAGAAAAGATATTTAAAGCAGGGCATGGTGGCACATGTAATCACAACAATTCAAGAGGCAGAGGCAGGAGGATTCCTTGAGTGCAAGAATTGGAGTCCAGGCTGGCCAACACCGCAAGACCCCATCTCTTAAAAAAAAAAAGAATATTTAAAACTTTCATTTTATGACAGATGTGCCCTATATGATATGTGAATACAAACACATGCTATATTTTTAGTATTGTTGCAACATCTTGTGAATCATATTTCCAATCGAACGGAGTGCAGATTAGTGGGAGCAAAAACCCAGGTTGCATCTCATTATTTGTGAGAAAGTTTTCAGTGCACAGTTCACTTCACACCCATTGCTCAACTATCTAACTGTAAAATTAGGTGTTAGGTATTGCAGGCCAGGTGCAGTGGTTCATGCCTGTGATCCTAGCACTTTCGGAGACTAAGGTGGAAAATCACTTGAGACAAGGAGTTCAAGACCAGCCTGAGCAAGAGCAAAACTGCCTCTCTACAAAAAGTAGAAAAATTAGCTGGGCATGGTGGCTTGCACCTGTAGTCCCAGCTACTCGGGAGGCTGAGGCAAGACTGCTTGAGCCCAGGAGGTTGAGGTTGCAGTGAGCTGTGATGACACCACGGCACTTCCGCCAGGCGAGATCCTGTCTTGAAAAAAAAATTGGGGTATGAAAATAAAGTATTTTATCTTTTGTGTATAATCAGTACCCAATATTTAGTTAGCATTCTTGCTAATGGTTACATGTTTGTTTTTAAGTTTTCCTACAATAAAGCATGACACCTGGCCGGGTGTGGTAGCTCATGCCTGTAATCCTAGCACTCTGAGAGGCCGAGGCAGGAGGATCGCTCAAGGTCAGGAGTTGGAGACCAGCCTGAGCAAGAGCGAGACTCCGTCTCTACCAAAAATGGAAAAATTAGCCGGGCATGGTGGTGTGTGCCTGTAGTTCCAGCTACCTGGGAGGCTGAGGCAGAAGGATCGCTTGAGCCCAGGAGTTTGAGGTGGCTATGAGCTAGGCTGACAGCCGTGGCACTCTAGCCTGGGCAACAGAGTGAAACTCTGTCTCAAAAAAAACCAAAAATGACACCTGACATGTTTAAGGAATCTGATGTTTTAATACATAATAAATATTAATACCACTAAAGTATTAAGTGGTATTATACCTTATTGTATACCTTATTTCCTTTAATACACTCAACCACTGGAAGGTAGTATTATCATCTTTATTTCACAGATCAAGAAAGAAATCAACACCTAAAAAGGTTAAATAACTAGCCCAGGGTACACAGCAGCAGCAAGAAGATTCATACCAGCTATGAATCATTCCAGAGACTCTCAGCTACCACTATACTGTCTCTTTTGTATTAGGTTTTGTTGCTTTGTGTTGCAAATGATCTGGCTTTTTAAGAAGTCGTGGAAGTTGCTTTGTGTCTTTTACCCAGAAAAGGCCTGAGAGGACTGCCATTAAAGAAGATTCCAGATGGACTTCCACTTCCAGCTATGATGGAGGAAAAAGGACGGAATTTGCTCTTAGGTCTATCCTAACAAAGCTCAAAAGTACGCCCCACGAGGATCAAATAGATTTTAGTAATTCGAATGAAATATTTAAAGGAATACCAAAAAATCCAACACCCAATGACATAAGACAGACAACATTGGCATCTCATCATCAGTTAACATGTCCCAACACCAGGAGGAAAAAATAAAAAATCAACAGAGATCCAGAAATGATAGAACTAATAGAATCAGCAAACACATTAAAAAAGCTATTGAAAATACACTTGACGTGCCCTGGAAGGCCAGAGAAAAGCATGAGCATGATGAAAAAAGAAATGAAATGATGTAATAAGATCCAAATGAAACTTCTAGAGATGAAAAATATAACATCTGAGGTGAAAAATACACCAGACAGGACAAACAGCAGATAAGACACAGCAGAAAATACTTGTACAACTGTAGACACAGCAACTGAAACCAACCAATATCAAAATTAGAGGAAAAAGATTTGAAAAATGAAAAGAGCAACATAAAAATGTGGTTTAAAATACATCACACATATAATAAGAGTCTCAGAAAGGAGGGGGAAGGGAGTTCAGATAAAAATTTGAAGAAAATAATGGCTGTTTATCAAATGTGAGGAAAACTAAACCAACAGTTCAAAGAAACTCAACAAACTCGATAAATGAAACAGAAACACAACCACAACCACAACCACACACATCTCACTAAGTAGATGGCAAATTAGCACATGAAAAGATGTGCACGATTATTAGCCAACAGGGGGAAGCAAATTAAAAGCATAGAGGCT
Source organism: Lepilemur septentrionalis (assembly GCA_963573855.1). Classification (NCBI taxonomy): domain Eukaryota; kingdom Metazoa; phylum Chordata; class Mammalia; order Primates; family Lepilemuridae; genus Lepilemur; species Lepilemur septentrionalis. The sequence goes on along the minus strand of CAUYMX010027036.1, from coordinate 11,416 downwards.
GGGCGCAGTGGCTCACACCTGTAATCCTAGCACTCTGGGAGGCCGAGGCGGGCGGATCGCTCAAGGTCAGGAGTTTGAAACCAGCCTGAGCAAGAGCGAGACCTCGTCTCTACTATAAATAGAAAGAAATTAATTGGCCAACTAAACATATATGTAAAAAATTAGCCGGGCATGGTGGCACATGCCTGTAGTCCCAGCCACTTGGGAGGCTGAGGCAGAAGGATTGCTTGAGCCCAGGAGTTTGAGGTTGCTGTGAGCTAGGCTGATGCCACGGCACTCACTCTAGCCCAGGCAACAGAGTGAGACTCTGTCTCAAAAAAAAAAAAAAAAAAAAATCTAGGTTCAGCATGCATGGCCATCCGTGAGTGCACCAAGCACACGGTCCTTGTGCTCAGCCTCAGTTTGGTCTTCATTCTGATCTCTTCTGAACCTGTAGAAACAGGATTGCATAAGTTTCCTAATCAGCCTGTGTTCCTACCTGCTTCAAACTTCCAGCAAATCCCTTACCAAGGAGGTTTTCTTTCCAGTGCCCTGGCTTTAAATCCCATCTATACATTGATGACACTCCCAACATATATCTATAGCCCTGACAACTCCCATTACACTTAGAATAAAAAACAAACTCTCATCAAGACCAATGAAATTCATGCCTACCCACATGCCCTGTTCATTCACCTAGCTCCAGACACAGTGGATTTTCTCTGCGGATGTTCAGCATCATCCACTCTATAAACTCCTCATTATTAGAAAAGGAACCTGCATTTCCTCTTCCTAGGACCTTTTCTCTAACTATTTCTCTATGTGGATCCCTTTTCTCCCAGATTTTTGTGTGGACGGCTCTTTCTTGTAATTCACATTTCGGTTTAAATGTTACCTCCAGATCAGGCCTTTCCTGATCACACAATCTAAAGCCAACGTCTCCCAATCCTAGTCAACTCTCTAGCACATCTCCCTGTGTTACTTCTTCATAGCACTTAATGCCATCTGAAAATGTATTGTTTATTATCTGTCTCCCAATATCAATAGAATATAAGCTCCATAGAAGAGGATACAGCATACTGTTTTCCAGGCTGATTTGACCGTGGAGCCCCTTTTCCTCACAAAGCTGTGTTCAAAGCAACATTGAGCAATTCCTATTTTTTTTTTACTTTTTCTTATTTTGGTAAAATATACATAATGTCAATTTACCACTTTAACCATTTATAAGTATACAGTTCCATGGCATTAAGTACATTATTCACTTTGTTCTGTAACCATTGCCAGCATCCATCTCCAGAATTTTCTCATTTTCCCAAACAGAAACTCTGTACCCATTAAACAATAAATTTCTACTCTCCTATTCCCCGCAGCACCTGAAAAGAACCATTCTACTTTGTTTCTATGAATGTGACTATACTTCACATAAGTGGAATCATACAATATTTGTCATTTTTGTCAATGGTTTATTTCACTTAGCATAATCTTCAAGATTCATCCATATTATAGCATGTGTCAGAATTTCCTTTTTGTTTTTTATTATTTATTTATTTGAGAGAGTCTTGCTCTGCCACCCACGCTAGAGTGCCATGGCATCAGCCTAGCTCACAGCAACCTGTGCTCAAGCATGGAGCTCAACTCCTGGGCTCAAGCAATCCTCCTTCCCCAGCCTCCTGAATAGCTGGGACTACAGGCGGGTATCACAACACCTGGCTAATTTTTCTATTTTTAGTACAAACAGGGTCTTGGTCTCACTCTTCCTCAGGCTGGTCTCAAACTCCCGAGCTCAACCATCCTCCCACTTCCGCCTCCCAGAGTACTAGGATTACAGGAATGAGCCACTGCAACAGGCCAAAAATTCCTTACATTTTAAATTGAATAATATTCCATTATATGTATATACCATACTTTGTTTATTCATTCATCTGCCAATGGACACTTGGATCGCTTCCACCTTTAGCTATTGTGAATAATGCTGCTATGAACAGGGGTGTACAAATAAGCAATTCTTACAGAGCTGTCTGAATAGGATGTAAGGAAGTGACTCCACTCCAGCCTTCTTGGGGTAAAAGACCAAGATGACTTTTATAATATTGGCCAAAATCCTAAGTGTGTTCAGTAGGAGACCAAAGACCAAAAGGGCCCAAGAAAGAATGTGGATCAGAATAAATGACCATGAAGGCCTGGTACAGTGGCTAATGCCTGAAATCCTAGCACTTTGGAAGGCCCAGGCCAGAGGATCATTTGAGGCCAGGACTTCAAGACTAGCCTGAGCAGGAGTGAAATCCAGTCTCTACCAAAAAAAAAGAGAAGAAAGGAAAGAAAGTTTTCAATAAATTTACTTTGTTAAAAAAAAAAGAAAGAAAGAAAAATTAGCCAGGTCTGGTGGTGCATGCCTGTAGTCCCAGCTCTATTGGGAGGGCAGGGGGTGGCCCAAGGGGGATAGCTGAGGCAGAAGGATCACTTCAGCCCAGGAGTTCAAGATTGCAGTGAGCTATGATGAGCCACTGCACTCTAGCCTGAGTGACAGAACAAGACCCTTCTCAAAAAAAAAAAAAGAATAAATGACCATAATAGTAGCTATCACTTACTAGTTTCTGCCTAAATGGTGCCAGACACTGTGTTAAGCCCTTTACATAATTATCTCCTTTAATTTTCATAATAATCTAATGAAGTTGGTATGAAGATAAATAAAATTTAAAAGCTGTTGGAATCCCAAAAAACACTTTAGGCCTTGAGAGATGTGACTGTGATCTAAGCCAGCTACATGTGGTTACAATTTCTGTTCTCAGATTATGGATTAACTCACTTTGTTGTTTTTCTTGTTCTGTACAAGGACAGAACAGAGAGAATTAAAGGAACCTCAGGAACAAAAACCTCCAGCCTTCTTAATTAATGACGCTTGTTAAAGATTAACTTCCCCCTTGTTGTCCTGATTTGCTTAGACCAGATGACAAAAACCCATGATTACTACACCCTTTTTTAAAAAATGTCAAATGTAGCCTTCCCCAAAAGAAACAACAAACACTGCCTATAACCAATTAAACTGCTGTAACTACGTGCCAACCTTATATGAATCATGTTATAATCCTGCTAAAAACTCCTGTCTCCTGTAATTCTAGCACTCTGGGAGGCTGAGGCGGGAGGAACACTTGAGGTCAGGAGTTCAAGACCAGCCTGAGCAAGAGCAAAAATAGAAAAATTACTCTATTAAAAATAGAAAAAAACTTAGCTTGGCAGCTAAAACTAGAAACAAATAAAAAAATTAGCCAGGCATGGTTGTGTGTGCCAGTAGTCCCAACTACTCAGGAGGCTGAGGCAGGAGGATAGCTTGAGCCCAGGTTGCTGGGAGCTAGGCTGATGCCATGGCACTGTAACCCAGGCAACAGAGTAAGACTGTGTACAAACACACACACACACACACACACACACACACACACACAATAACAACAACAACAACAAAAAACCCTCCTATCTCTGCCTATATAAATGAAATCTTAGCTTTCCTACTTTGGAATGGTAACTCCATTCCTTTGGAGTTGGTGTTTTTCCTGGTGGTCCATTCTCACACTCTGTACTTGAATAAATTCTCTTTAAATTAGATTCTTCTTGTCAAAACCACAAAAGAGTTTTGATCTGGGTCCAGTTACTTGTTCAACAAAGATGCAATTTTTGAGACAATGATGATTACCAAGGAAGAAAGGATTTTTTGTTTTTTGAGACACAGTCTCACTGTGTTGCCCTGGCTAGAGTGCCGTGGCGTCAGCCTAGCTCACAGCAACCTCAAACTCCTGGGCTTAAGCGATCCTTCTGCCTCAGCCTCCCAAGTAGCCAGGACCACAGGCATGTGCCACCATTCCCGGCTAATTTTTCCTATATATTTTTAGTGGTCCAATTAATTTCTTTCTATTTTTAGTAAAGACGGTGTCGCTCTTGCTCAGGCTGGTTTTGAACTCCTGACCTTCAGCGATCCACCTGCCTCGGCCTCTCAAAGTGCTAGGATTACAGGCGTCAGCCACCGTGCCTGGCATTTTTTTTTTTCATTTTTTAAAAAAGATTTAACTCTTTTTTTGTTTTTGAGACAGAGTCTCACTGTGTTGCCCAGGCTACAGTTCTGTGGTGTCAGCCCAGCTCACAGCAACATCAAACTCCTGGGCTCAAGTGATCCTCCTGCCTCAGCCTCCCAGTAGCTGGGACTACAGGCATGCACCACCATGTCCGGCTATTTATATATATATATTTTTTTCAGTTGTCCAGCTAATTTCTTTCTATTTTTGGTAGAGTTGGGGTCCTGAGCCTATTGCTCAGGCTGGTCTCAAACTCCTGAGCTCAAACACTCCACCCACCTTGGCCTCCCAGAGTGCTAGGATTATAGGCGTGGGCCACCACGCCTGGCCAAGCCTTCTGTATTGATTGTTGTGATGTGAGAGCAGAGAAAAACACAGTTGTTTTTTTTTCCCTCAATGAGATTTTAAAGGGATTTGCAAATCTGTATAACAATGCCATTATTCTCACTACATATTTCTTGGTTTTGGTAAATATATTTTCACAAAAAAATGAAAGTATTAGGTTGGCATGTAATGGGTTTACTATTGCCATTTTGTAATAAATAATTAAAATGTTTTTAATTTAAAAATTTCTTAGTTTTAATACTTATACAGTAAATATTGCATAGGTACTTACAGGCTTGTAAGGATGGGCACAGTACCTATTTTATTTTATTTACTTTTTTTGGAGACAGAGTCTCACCGTGTTGACCCTGCTAGAGTGCCGTGGCATCCGCCTAGGTCACAGCAACCTCAAAGTCCTCGGCTCAAGTGATCTTCCTGCCTCAGTCCTCTGAATAGGTGGGAATACAGGTGCATGCCACCACATTTGGCTAATTTTTCTATTTTTAGTAGAGATGGGGTCTCACTCTTACTCACACTGGTCTCGAACTCCTGACCTCAAGTGATCCTCCTGCCTCAGCCTCCCAGAGTGTTAGGGTTAGAGGTGTGAGCCACCAAGCCCGGTGGGGGCACAGTATCTTGAAGTGATGTGATCTCAAGCTAAGACCAGCATGGCCTGCATGTATCTAGCACAAGGACGTTGGGTAGATGAACTATCCTTAATCCTGGTTAGGTCTGACTGGAGGGTTTGACTGTAGAACAAAGTGGAGATGCTTAGCGTGTCGGGTGAAGAGGTAACCGCACTGAGTTACTCCTCTAGTAAACAACCATGTCAACACATTGTCGCGGGCAGACAAGGGGCAAAAATCTCTGACTCCTAACTTGCAGCACTTTCCTCTGGGTGCCTAGGTGCTCAGAGATTTCTTCAGAAACAGCCATGTTTATCTGCCATCGTCCTGGGACATTTTAGGGCCTTGATCCTATTCCCACTCTTCCTTTTCTTTTCTTTCTTTCCTTTTTTTTTTTTTTTTTTTGAGACGGAGTCTCACTCTGTTGCCCAGGCTAGAGTTCCGTGGCGTCGGCTTAGCTCACAGCAACCTCAAACTCCTGGGCTCAAGCAATCCTTCTGCCTCAGCCTCCCAGGTAACTGGGACTACAGGCATGCGCCACCATGCCTGGCTGATTTTTTCTATTTTTAGTAGAGACGAGGGTCTCTCTCTTGCTCAGGCTGGTCTTGAACTCTTGCCCTCAAGTGATGCTCCCGCCTCGGTCTCCCAGAGTGCTGGGATTACAGGTGTGAGCCACCGCGCCCGCCTACTCCCACTCTTCCTACTAGCACCTGTGCAGTACGCTGTGTACCCAGAGAACATTTTATCCTCTTCATTGTAAATTGACCGTAGCGTTCAGGCTAAGAATGCGACATTATTCCTGCAGCTGCTAGTTCTCTGACGCCACCATTACTGAGCCAGGAGCCACAGAATCATTAGATTAGAGGTTTGGAGCAGTGGGGAATCGTGGAATTTTTGAGGGAAGAAGGGACCTTTCTTTCGGAGGCAGCTGCAGTTCAGACGCATGGCTATTGCCCACGGTTATGTCGGAGTCTGCTCTAGGACCTGGGCCTTTAGGGTACCACACCAGCTTGTTGTTTCTCCTTTTCCCGGTCACCCTGCAGCAGGAGCGACCTGTTCTCAGCTCAGACTCTGCCAGGCTGCCCACCTGGCGCCCAGAGGGGAGAGCTCCGCTGTCCTGTCTCTATGGCCTAGTCGCCGCCCGCCCGCGGCCTCAGGTAGAAGGACAAGCTCCGCCAATCCAGTGAGTTCGGAGGCTAAGAAGGCGGGACGAGCAGGAAAAATTTAGGATAGCAGTGCCAGCCAATGCGGCGCCTAGCTGCGTGAGCGACGTCCGCAAGCACCCATTTGGAGAGCGCAGATGGTTAGTGGCCAGCGGACCAATCCGTGACGGAGGAAGGCGAGTTTGAGCCAATTAAAACTGGGAAGGTGGGAAGGGGCGGAGCTCGCCCGGTGGCTGTTCGGTGGTGAGTGAGGGATCGGCTTTTTCTTCTAGTTACCATCCTGGTAGTTCTTAGCCCCTGGAATGCGAGAGGGAGAGGCTCAGGGAGTTCCCGGAGTGGGACGTAGATGCATCGCCGGGAAAGGCTTGGGAACGAAACAGATTCCTAGTTGGAGGAGTCGCTGGAAGCTACCGGGTGGGCATCAAGGAAGCGGAGGCTGGTTAGGGGGCGGGACTTCCGGGGGCAGGGCCTTTTCGAAACGGGGGCGGGGCCTGCCGCGAAGGTTAAGCCGACGGGGCGGAGCTAAGAGGAGACCTTTGGGTGTGACCTAGGGGATAAAAGGGCAGTAAATTAGATTGTCTTGGGGTGGCAAGCAATGGTTAAGGGCTGATGTTAAGGTTGCTGGGGAGGTTACCTGCCCTAACGCACTGTCCTCTCTTACCAGGGAGCCACTAGTGGAGACCTTTTTTGGGCCCCCTTCCCTTCGTGGGGTGCTATGGAGTTCCCAGAACACAGTCAGCAGCTGCTGCAGAGCCTCCGGGAGCAGCGGTCCCAGGGTTTCCTTTGTGACTGCACCGTGATGGTGGGTAGCACTCAGTTCTTGGCCCATCGGGCCGTGTTGGCCTCCTGCAGCCCATTCTTCCAGCTTTTCTACAAGGAGCGGGAATTGGACAAGAGGGATCTGGTGTGTATTCACAATGAGATTGTCACGGCCCCAGCCTTTGGGCTGCTTCTGGACTTTATGTATGCTGGCCAGCTGGCCCTTAGGGGGGATACCCCTGTGGAGGATGTGCTGGCAGCTGCCAGCTACTTACACATGAATGACATCGTCAAGGTGTGTAAGCGGCGGCTACAAGCCCGGGCCCTGGCAGAGGCGGACAGTACCAAGAAGGAGGAAGAAACCAACTCACAGCTCCCTAGTTTGGAGTTTTTGTCCAACACTTCCCGTGGCCCCCAGCCTTCATTGGCATCTGCTGAGACATCAGGCCATTGGGGCAAAGGGGAATGGAAAGGTCTGGCTGTTCCCTCACCTACTGTCCGTCCTCCAGATGAGCCACCAGTGTCTGGTGGGGCTGACACTACACAGCCTGGCATGGAGGTTGACTCACCACATCTACAGGGTCCTCCCCCACCAGTGGCTGATGTCTCTCTTGCCAGCCCCAGTAGCTCCACGGAGACCATTCCTGCAAACTACTTTTCTTCTGGTCTCCCAACAGTTTCGTTAGAGCCCCTGACTCCTCTTGACGTGGGTCCTGAGAGTCTCAGGGTGGTGGAACCAAGGGATCCTGGAGGACCACTCCAAGGCTTCTATTCCCCAGCTTCAGCTCCAGCCCCAGCCCCAGCCCCGGTTCCATCCCAGGCTCCAGCCCCAGCTGAGGCTGAGCTGGTCCAGGTGAAAGTAGAAGCTATTGTGATCTCTGATGAGGAGACTGATGTATCAGATGAACAGCCTCAGGGTCCTGAGGGACTGTTCCCACCTGGAAGAGCGGTGTATGGGGGACAACCCACCCAGCCAGAGGCTTTTGAAGAGTCAGGGGCAGCAGGACTGGAGGAGGTGGGGCCAAGTGACCACTTCCTACCTCCAGACCCTCATCTTCCCTACCATCTGCTGCCAGGTCCAGGGCAGTATCATCGAGGACTGGTGACCTCACCGCTGCCTGCACCCCCAGCCCTGCATGAGCCACTTTACCTGCCTTCTGAGTATGAAGCAGCCCCAGGAAGCTTTGGGGTTTTTACTGAGGATGTTCCCACCTGCAAGACATGTGGGAAGACCTTCTCATGCTCTTACACACTACGGCGACACGCCACAGTGCACACACGTGAGCGACCCTACGAGTGCCGCTACTGCCTGCGCAGCTACACACAGTCAGGGGACCTCTACCGCCACATCCGCAAGGCTCACAATGAGGACCTGGCCAAACGCAGCAAACCGGATCCAGAGGCTGGCCACCTTCTAGGGATGCAGCCCCTCCCTGGCTCTCCAACAGCAGACAGACAGAGCAGCAGCGGTGGAGGGCCACCGAAAGATTTTGTACTTGGGCCCAAAAGCTAACTTCTAGGGGAGCGTGAGCTGATGCTAGGCCTGCTCTTGCCATCCTTAGATGGCAGCACAGAAGGTTGGAGGCATCGCATCACTCTTTCTGGGTAACAGAATGAAGGTTTTGCCCAGGCCAAAGGTTCCCACGCTTTTCTTTGCCCAGCCAGATAAGCAGGACTTTATGGGACAGAGCATATCAATTAGCTCTCTCCAAGGGTACTGGGAATTTTCCTGAGGTGTAATTGCTTCTCGCTGTGCATTCTGGAATATAAAGCTAGCAGTGAACCTATCTCTTTGAACTGGTGTTGGCTGGTTTCTTCCAAAAACCTGCATGCCTTCATACCTATCCTGTTCTTTTAGGAATCTGACATCTGTATTTGGGGTAGGGGTGGGGGTCAGATTGCTTATAAGGAAAAAAGTGACATAGGCAGAGGGCAATGTAGCCTTTACTTAGGAAAAGTATACAAATTAGGGAATCAAACAATTATGGTTTATTGTAGTTGAGCTCCCATGTTCTGGGATGTATTGGGTACTTCATATAAATACTCATTTAACTCTCAACAACTTTATGAGGTATTTAGTGTCCCTCCCCTCCTTTTTTTTTTTTTTTTTTTTCCAGCTAACTGATTGGGGCTTTACCTCCTTTTAAAATTTTTTCATAGACAAGGAAACTTAAGACAAAAATCAATATTAATTGCTTCTTGGTCTTTTGGCTAAGATTAGGTGCAAAAATTAAAGTTAACTTGTTCAAGATCACAGAGCTTAGTTAAGGGGCAAGCCAGGATTCGAACCTGGCTTGTGACTCCAAACACCATTCATGCTATCCTGGTTTAAAACATTGTTGAAGGTAGTTAGCCAAGAACTAGAAGTTGTTTTACTTATTCTTTTTGGCCTTTTGAGTGTTTGGCTTTGTTCCCTTGTTACCTCTGCTGTCCAAATAGAGTAGAAAGAGCGTTTGTTGATTGTTGCAACAACAGATACTGTATTGATGAGTTGAAACTTTTGCCTACATGTTGTAAATATGAATGGAGGTCTCTGAAGTTAAGGAACTGAAAGGCTAAAAACAGTAAGGACCATGCTAGCTGATTAGTTGGGGGGTGGTTGAGGGCCTGTGGTGCTATGGCAATGACTGGTGCTTGAGAAGTTAGAGTACTCACCTAAGGTCACACAGATGGTTACTGACAGTGGAGATAGCAAGGAAATGGGAATTTGAGGTGTTGATGTGGGATGGGGGACAAAAAATAGCTCTAAGAACGTGAGAGAAGGGTCTGGCCCAGCCTGTGCTATAGGATGGACTAGGTAGGCCCACAGGGGTCCCCAACCTTTTTGGCACCAGGGACTGGTTTCATGGAAGGCAATTTTTCCATGAATGGCTGGGGAGGAAGGAGGGTGGGCAGAGCTCAGGCGGTGATGCAAGTGATGGGGAGCAGCTGTAAATACAGAAGCTTTACTTGCTCACCACTCACCTCCTGCTGTGCGGCCCCCGTCCCCCACCCCCCTTTCCTAAGTTTCATGGAAGACAATTTTTCCATGGACAGGAGTTAGAGGAGCGGGGACAGCAGAGCTCTGGGTCCAGGTCCCTAACAGGCCACAAACCAGTATTGGTCTGAGGCTAGGGATTGGGGACTGCAGAGGTAGGGGTTTCCCTACAAACCCTTCTCTCTGTGGCACATAAGGACATGAATACAAATAAAGCAAGAAGGAAAACAGAAAAAGGAGAAGATACAAGTAAATTTTCTGAATTTCCTTTCTCTCTTTTTGGGTCTGTATGTCATGTTCAGCACTGTAAACTCTTACTAGCAAGCGACTGTTTTTGAGTTATAGAAAAGAGCAGAGCAGCAGCGATTTGGCCAAAGAAAGCTCCTTAACTAGAGCATGTGGGAAGCAAAAATTGATGATGCTTAACATTTTTGCTGCTGAAAGAGTGAATTCTACACCTTTCACAATCCTTGTGTTGGAATTATCTTCTAGTTTATCTTTCAAATGGCTTCTACTTTAATTTGTGCAAATACATTACTGCCTTAATCCCTTGGTGAAACAAGGCAAGATATAAATTAATGCAATAAAAATTTTTCTAGCTGAGTGGAACACCTTTTTCAAAGTCTTCTCTAAATATCAAATCAAAATGCATGTAAGAATCAGTTGTTCTGCCAGGCGCGGTGGCTCATGTCTGTAATCTTAGCACTCTGGGAGGCAGAGGAGGGAGGAACGCTCAAAGTCAGGAGTTTGAAACCAGGCTGAGCAAGAGCGAGACCTCATCGCTACTAAAAAAATAGAAAGAAATTAATTGGCCAACTAAAAATATATAGAAAAATTTACCCGGGCATGGTGGTGCATGCCTGTAGTCTCAGCTACTTGGGAGGCTGAGGCAGAAGGATCGCTTGAACCCAGGAGTGTGAGGTTGCTGTGAGCTAGGCTGATGCCACGGCACTCTAGCCCAGGCAATAGAGTGAGACTCTGTCTCAAAAAAAAAAAAAGGAGGTCCACGAGAAGGACCCCAACAGCGCCACAGCTGCAGCTCCTCCGTCTCCTCTGAAGCACAGGCAACTGTCCTCCAAGAGGAAACCAAGTCATGATGCCGAGTCAGAGAGAGAAGACCCGGCACCAGCTAAAAAGGTCCTCTCGGCTGCCAGCACAGACATGCCTCCTCAGAGGACTATTGTCTAGATGCCTCTAATCTTTATTTTCTCAGCGTGGGGACTTGGCAGACATCCCAAGCTTTTAACCTGTGTTTTCCCACACTGTTTGTGTCACGTGTCTAAGAAGAGAGTACCTGTGTGCACTTCCTCTTTTGAGCTCCTCCACTGAGCCCACAGATGACATGAAGAGCTTTTAGAATTGTTTCCATGCTTTTTATATATGTATTTTTCTAGCTAAAATGGAAGCTTCATAAGCATTAGGGACTCTTTTATTCTTACTCTTTGATTCCCAGTGCCTGGCAGATACCAGGTGTTCCATGAGAGCATGTCGAGTGGATGGAGGGATGGATTGATGGATGGGTTG